>VZTF01007968.1:312638-341182 GCA_013397755.1 Cnemophilus loriae | reverse complement strand
TTTTTTTTTTTTTTTTTTTTTTTTTTTTTTTTTTTTTTTTTTTTACCGCCTGAATTGTCCTTCAGGAGATTTTAGTTTTCCATGAACCTTGAAAAATAATCAAGGAGCTGTTCTGAGCTAATTCTGAGGGTGGTGAGGCCCTGGAATGGAATCCCCAGAGAAGCTGTGGCTGCCCCACCCTTGGAAGTGTTCCAGAATGGGGCTTGGAGAAACCTGGGATAATGGAATGTACCCCTGCCCATGGCAGGGATTTGGAATGAGAGGATTTTTAGGATGGTTTGCAGGTAAATCCTTAGGGTGCTTCTCAGTCCCTTTGTGTGGGAAGTGTTGTCAAGTGCAGACACCTCCAACCTGCAGAATTCCCGCCTCCTCTATTAGGACATTGATCCATAACCATTCCGGATCATTTTTCCATTGGATTTTCCCACGGCTTGACACTTTCACCAATTTCCCCCATTTCCTTGCTCAAAATACCCCATAACCAGAGCCTTGAGCACTCCAGTGATTAAAATTGGAGGAACCAGATCCTCCAAAAAAAGCTTCCATGGAAGCAATTTTTTTCTTGAAAAAATAGAAATTTTGGATGAAAAGAGATTTTTCCACATCCTGCTGCATCAGGCTCCCACCGAACATTTATGAACTCGAAACCAGTTTATTTTTCAGGACTGGGATTTCTCCAAGGGAAAGTGTTTCAGTTTGTTCTGCTTTGTTGCACTTGACCATCCACCTTCCTCTTTTCCTTCCCTCCTCTCCCAGGTTGTCCAAAGAAAAGATCCTGTGAACCTCTTTTTCTCCTAGACTGGGGACTATTATTTCTATTTCCAGTCCCTTCCACCTCTTCTTCCCTGGAATCCGCCAGGTTTGCAGTAATTTGAGATTCCCACTCAAAGTAACTGAATCGCCACTGGCAAAGGCTCAGCGTGACCAGGACAGCCCTGCTTGGAGGTGACCCTCTCGCCTGATCTGGGGTGTTTAATCCACCAGATTCCAGAATATTGGGAAGCATTCCTTAATTTCTTCAGTCCCTTTATTCCGTCAGGTCATCCTGGAATTAGCTACGGACAGTGAATTTGCCATTTCACTGCAGCAGAGGGTTTTCCATGGGGATGAAGCCTCAGGGACAACAAGGAGAGATTTCCCTTTCTATTCAACTTCCGGGAGATTAATAACCCATCCTGGACAGAGGGCTCCGAAGTGTATCCCATTTAAACACGGAATTAAATATGCAGGGAAAACTGAGGGAACGCAGACCCCCTAAACTTGTGCTGTCTGATCAAAACGCTTCCCCAAGGGATGGAAGCTCCAACCTCATCTGACTTGGCCAAGTGAAGAGATTCATGGAAAAAAAGATGGAAGCAGATCTGAGGTCTTTGAACAAAGTTTTTCCATTGACGCTTCAACAGCTGGAATTTCTCATGGCCTTCTCTCTTTTCCTCTGAGCCGTATGGACCCTTTGGAGTCTTTAAATAGTTTTTGGAATTGCTCAGCTGCACTCATGGAAAATCCCACCACTACGGCTTCAAACTGAACAGATGGGATATTGGAAAGAAGTTCTTCTGTGTGAAGGTGGTGAGGCCCTGGAATGGAATTCCCAGAGCAGCTGTGGCTGTCTCATCCCTGGAATTTTTCAAGGCCGGGTTGGGTGGGGCTTGGAGCAACTGGGTCTAGCAGAAGGTGTCGCTGCCCGTGGATTAGATGACCTTGGAAATCCCTTCCAATTCAAACCATTCCATGATTCCATGATCCCATAAATGTTGTCACATCTCTTCCTCTTGGGGCTAATTTTCCTCACAAAAGTTCAGGGAGCTGACCAGAATAGATCACGGGGAAAAGCAGGTGACAATCCAGGTGATGTGGCCCTCACATCCCTTCCCAAAAGCCCATGGAGCTGCTCCTACTTCCCGTGGGGGTGAACTGGAAAAGAATCAGGTGCAGCACGTGGAACCAGCTGGAAAATCAACAATAATCCTGCAGGAAAGTGTCGATGTTAGGCCTGAGTGAAGTTTTACTCCAAAACAAATCCTTCAGGATCGGTGGGAGGGATGTTTAACACCAGGGTTTTTAATTGGTCGGCTTTTATCCATAAAAATGAATGATTCCATGTGTAAAAACATCATTGCACGTGTAAAAGTAAATTATTGTGCATATAAAATCTTTACTGCACATCTAAAAGTAAATTATTGTGCATGTGAAATAGATTCCAGCATTTTTTTTTCCCACTTACACATCCCAGCCATTATTTTGGGAATGCTTGTAATCCCTCACTTTGAACATGTGGAAGTTCTACTAAAGATTCCTTTTAAAACAGATTCCCACCTGCTCTCTCCAGAGGAATATCCCAAATACGTCTCGAAATCCGTACGACCGCACTGGAATTCCTGGCAATGACGTGTATTAACTATGCCCACAAAACTGCCAAACTGCTGGAATCCAATTCCTTCCCATTCTTGCCAGAGCTCCGGGGTTAAGATTGATGGGGAATATCTTTGGCCTCTCTCTCGCACGAGTTTAAAAGCTTTGGCCTCAAGGGCAGGCCAAGCTCCCGTCACATTTGGCATTGCTGGACCAGCACAAAACAGCTCCCAGGCTCAGCACAGCGCATCCATGTGCCATCCCCGTGGCAGCCGGGTGCAGCAGGAAGGTGGGAATGTGGTGGTATGTCCCGTGAGATCATTGATCCCAACACGGATCCAAGAGGCTTCGTTTGGAGCATGGCTTTGTAGCTTTAATCGTGCCGATCCAGGTGTTGGGACTGTCCCAGACAATTTCGGCATCAACATGGAACCACAGAATCCCAGAATCCCAGAATCCCAGAATCTGTGAGGCTGGAAAACACCTCCAAGATCACTGAGTACAACCTGTGACTGATTCCAAATTTGTCAACCAGACCAGAGCACTGAGTGCCATGTCCAGGCGTCCCTTGGGGATGGCGACTCCACCACCTCCCTGGGAAGCCCCTTCCAGTGCTTAACAACTCTTCCCATGAATAAATTCCTCCTGATGTCCAACCTGAACCTCCTCTGGCACAGCTTGAGGCCGTTTCCTTTTGTCCTGTCCCTTGTTCCCTGGGAGCAAAGCCCAACTCCTACCTGGCTCCACCCTCTTCTCAGGGAACTGTGGAGAGTGAGAAGTTCCCCCCCGAGCCTCCTTTTCTCCAGGCTGAGCCCCCCCCAGCTCCCTCAGCTGCTCCTGGTGGTATTCACAACATCCCACTGGAGTTTCTTCACCACATCCCTGAGTTGCGTTGCTGATGTTTTCACCACCCAGCCTTCACAGGAGAAGATAATCCTGAAGATTCCACGTGTGTGGTCCTCCAGTGAAGTCCCGGAGGGCTGTGAAGCTGCATTCCACGTTTGAAGTTCTGGGATAAGCCTGGGATCAGAAGGGTCTCAGACTCACTTTCACAAGGAGAAGGATCCATGGAGAAAGTCTCCATCAGAAGCTGGTTCAGCTTCCCACGTTTGAACTGGGGAAATGCTGAACCGGAGCTGGACACGGAGTTACTTCGCATCCAGCCCCATCCTTCGAGTCCAGCCATCGTATTTCAAGGAATGGCAAGCTCTTAGTCATGGAAATGAGGGTAGTGCACCACGCCATCCCTTTACCACAAATTATGGGATATCCAGATATCCCACAAATTATGGGATGGCCAGGTATCCCACCAAAAGTGCTTCCAGTCCTATCCATGAGCAAGTCCTTCACCTAGTCGGGATGAAAATCTCCTCGCTTGCAAAGCACAGCAAAATAAGGCTGAACCTTACTGACACATCCAAGGATGTCACCAGTGTGGGATAGAAGCCTTGCCACACCCAGATGTGACAGTAATGAGAGATGTCACAATTTTGGCCTAAAAATGACACCTTGTACCAAAGACCTCACAATGTCCCAGCACTGACAGGGAAATTTCAGCACATCAGAGAGTTTCAGGGCAATATTGCCGTGGCGATGCTTCTCATTCCCAGGAGTTAATTTGGTGGCTTTGTCAGGGCCTGGAATTGCAGAGTCACCAAACTGGAATGAACCATGACCATCTCCTTCAGGTCTCCAGTATTAGATTCCAATGCTGGAGGTCTCTGATTCTCTCTGGGAAGGAATTCTTCCCTGTGAGGGTGGGGAGGCCCCGGCACAGGTTGCCCAAAGAAGCTGTGGCTGCCCCCTTCCTGCAAGTTTCCAAGGCCAGGCTGGACAGGGCTTGGAGCAGCCTGGTGTAGTGGAAGGGTTGGAATGAGATGATCTTTAAGGTCCCTTCCCGCCCAAACCATTCCGTGATTCCATGATTCTCACCACCCACAAAGGGAAGAATTTCTTCCCAATATCCCATCTAACCCTACTCTCTGCCAGTTTGAAGCCATTCCCCCTTTTCCTGTCACTCCAGACCCTTGTAAAAAGGCCCTCTCCATCTTTTTTTCGGCTCCTTCTAGTTTTAGAAGGCCACAATTAGGTCACTCCAAGCCTTCTCTTTTCCAGGCTGAACAATCCCGATTCTCTCAGCCTTTCCTCACAGCAGAACTCCATCCCTCTGATCAACTTGATGCCTTCTCTGGACTGGCTTCAGCAGCTCCATGTCCTTCCTCTGCTGGCTGGATGCAACATTCCAGGTGGGATCTCACCTGAGTGGGGCAGAGGGGCAGAATTCCCCCTTCTCCTGCTGCCAACATTGTGGGATCAGCCCAGGATATGACTGGATTTCTGGGACTGGAGCACACATGGCTGGGTCGTGTCCAGCCTCTCACCCACCAGCACCCCCAAGTCCTTGTCCCCAGGGCTGCTCCAACTGCTCATCCCCAGCCTGGATTGATCCTGGGATTCTCTCACTCGGGTGCAGCACCAGCACTCGGTTTTGTTAAACAACATGAGATTCCCATGGCCCCACTTCTGCAGCTTGTCCAGCTCCCTCTGGATGTGTCCGAAACTGGGAATTCTCATTGGCTTGTGCATCACTTGCAGCCTGACAGTGTCTCCACCCTGGTGACACGTCCAAACTTCAGCAGGTGACTCAGGTGACACAAACCACTGCTGCCAAGTGGAGCATCCCATGAAAGTGGCAACAACGGTCCATCTCGTCTCTTCACCCACTGCATCCTCTCCCATAAATCCCAGGGCAGTTCGATAACCTGTATTCCCAGCCTTTATTACTGGAGCGAATAATCCACAGGGAGCAGGTGATTTACGCCCTATCCATAAAACCTTTGGCACTTCTGATGGATGACCTACAATGGTACAAACTGGGACGATGTAATTCCTCGTGCCCTGCTTGCTCCCTGCCCACGGATCCCTCTCCTCTCCTTCCCCTCCTCCCTTCCCCCTTTATTCCTTATCTGACGAAATCATCAAATTTATGGCCAAATTGAAATGAAATGCAATTTAATTCCCGTTCTGCTTTCCGTCCATCACCTCGCTGGCCGCTCCCGGAGGATCTCCTAACCCAATCACCGGATGGCCGTAACTTCATTAGTGCTGCCAGCAATTCCCTGCTTTCTGCTGCGTGTGGCTCCTAGAAATCATGGCTGACACCTCTCCCTGGGAATTACTGGAAGCAAGAGCTGTCTCAAGTTTTTGCTAGGTTATTTCCGACTTCTGCTCCATCAGCGGATTTACTTCCGCGGGGTGATGGGATCACCTCGGCTTGGCTGAGGATGATTCCCACCAAAAACACATTTCCAGCTCCCAAGGTGGAAAGATGGGAGAGAGGCTGAGATGCAATGCCCAGAAATCTGTGGTTGCCCCATCCCTGGAAGTGTCCAAGGCCTTGACTGGATGAGGCTCGGAGAAACCTGGGATAGTGGAAGTTGTCCCTGGCCACGGCAGGGGGTCAGAACTGGAGGATCTTTAAGGTCCCTTCCAACCCAAACCATTCCAGGATTCAATGAACACACATCCCAGGTCACCTTGGGATCTGTGGAGCTGGGAGAAGTGACGGCAGGGAAATCTTTGGAGAGGCAGCTCCGTGTGGCACCACATGGCTCATTCCAAGGAATGAGCAGGAGCCTCAGGGAGGAGAAACCCCTGAGCTGCCAAACCCCCCCATCCTGCTCTGGAAACCCCAGAATCCACTCATGTTGCCTTGTGAGACACCCAAAACACCGGAAAAACATCCAGGTGGATGTTTATCCTCCCTGTCTCCTGTCCCATGGATGAATCCACTCTCTTTAAGCCCTTCTTGACACATTCGTCCTCCAAACCTCCATCCCTGCAGATCCCACCCTTCCCCTCCTCCCAGCAGTTAATCCCAGCCCTTCTCTATCCCACAGCTCTAAATCTCCTTTGCTGGTTTTTAAGCTCCTTACTCCTTGTCCTACCCACAGGGAAACGTGTCCCTCCCCTTCCCGCAGCAACCTTTTTACATAATTGCGGGCTGTTATCCCATCTCCCTTCGTTCTCTGGGATAAACAATCCCCTGTCTTCCCAGCCATTCCTCACAGACCATATTTGATCCATAGGGATGCCGCATTTGGGGTTTTTTTCCTCAGCGGAAAGATCTGGTGCCTCTCAGCTTCATGTGGAACTCGAAGCAGAAAATAGGGAATGTTGTGGGCTGATGAGGAGCTGGATCTCCTCATTCCCACTTGCCACCAAGTTCTTCCTGGGATAGCCACAGTGTTGAGACCTTTGGAAGCAGGTGAGGGGACTCAGGGGTTTGTAAATCCTTACAAAATATCCTGTGCCAATTCCCGACCCAATTCCCTTGGGAGAAACACAAACACTTTAGGACATTTAAGGAGTCTAATTTGGCATTGGGTGCAAATCAAGGGCTTTGGGATATCATGGATGAGGTCTTATCCTCAAAAATTTGGATCATCTCCCAATTAAAAATGTTCAGGGAACACCAGAGTGGATTTCTCTGGGTTTCTCCCAATCTGTTTTTGAGGAATTTTTCAGTGTTTAATCAATATCAAAAGGGTTGTGCCAGGGTGGGAACTGAACCCAGGTGTGAAAGTCTCCAGCTAATTCCCTGAACCCTTGACCAAAACACATCCAGGGACATGCTCCTACATATGGAAAAATCCATCCAGAGGAATATATTCCTGCATCTATTTCTGCTTTAGCAAATTCTCCAATATTTAGCTTAAATTCAGATTTTGAGGCAAAATTTACCTAATTCATTTCATTTCCCATACATGCTCCAAGAGAAAACCTGGATCTGGGGAGGCATCAGGCTGGAGGTGCTGTTAATTCCCGAAGGCAGGAAGCAGAAAGATCCCAAGGAAGTCTCATTAACACAAGAAAATCAGAGCAAGCAGAAACGTCTGGAGAGATCAGGAGGGTTCCTTGGAGTTAAATGCGCTCTTGCCTTTCCCAGGGAGAAGCAAAGAACACAAATAGGAATAAAATAGATTGAGAAATTGGAAAAAAAATAAAAAAGGGAGGATGAGGTGAGGGAGACTCAGTAGGTGGTGCTCTTCCCTCTGGATCCGCACAGGGCACGGGAAGAGGGTGACTGGGAATGCCCAGGTGGAAAAACAGCTCCAAACCCAGCTCCCGGTCCTGACTCCTGGACCCAGGTGGATGAACCACGTCAGCACCATCCTAGGAACAGCTAAATTTTGGGATACGATGAATTTCGAGCACAGCCCAGATTTTGGCTCCTCATAATCCCTAAATCCACACGAACACAATAAACGTCAGCAAGTGGCTCCAGCCAGGAACTGAGATCCCAAGAGGAATTCAGCCTCCACCTTGTCTGACTCAGCGGATATTTTATCCCATCTCCAGCACATCCCAGGACAAAATCCTTGGAGGAATGGGAAGCGTTGATGAATGTGATGTTTTAGGAGCAGGAGTCAAGTACGGCCAGCCCTGGATCCTCACAGCCCCCACGCTGGAAGGGGGAGAGCGGGATTGATCTGGGAACAGGGACCCACACATCAGCACAGCCTCTCCCATTATTTTCCGTGATGGATTCCCATCCAATGGACTGATCTGAAACTGATAAACGGAAGACCGGAGCGTTTTCAACACCCCACTAACTCCCAAACCAGGCTCGATAATCCTGGAGATTGATGGCTCCTGAGGAATGGGGAGGGAGGGACGGGCTGGGAGGGGAGTTTATTTAATCCAGAACATTTATCGGGATAAATGAGGAGGCAGGACAGGCACCAGTGCCAAGGAAATGTTTCTCCCGGAAAAAAACAATTGGGAGATTTTAGGTGTGGTCCTGGAGCTCGTGAGTTCTGTCCCCAGGAATGGCTCAGATCCAGGGTAGGAAATGGGAGTTTGCCCGCAGAAATAAGAGCTTTCCCACAATTCCCATTTTTTCCCTTTTTCCATGTCCTTTGGGGAATCTCCTGGTCACCTAAGGCACCTTCAGTCCAAACAACAAAGCCCTGGGAAGAGCTGGGACCTTGTTTCCTTGTTCTCCTGGATGAAGGAATTTCCATTTCCATCGTTTTCAGGTTGGGAGTGGACCAAATATTCCCTAAAAGGTTTCACATGGAACATGTTTTCCATCCAAATCCCAGAATCGTGGAATCCTCTAGGTTGGAAAAGACCTTAAAGATCATCGAGCCCAATTAATCCAGCACTGCCAATTCCACCACTAACCTGTATCCCTGAATGCCACCTCTCCGTGGCTTTGAAATTCCTCCAGGGATGGGGACTCCACCACTTCTTCGGGCAGCCTTTTCCAGGGCTCGACAATCTTGTCCATGATATTTTTCTCCTGATATCCAACCTAAGTCTCCCCAGGTGGAACCTGAGGTCATTCCCTCTCATTTCTCCCCAGCTGAAAGCCACTCCCTGGTCCTTCGACAAGGAGACTTCCCACTGCTCTCCCTGGATTTCACAAGTCCCTGGAATACACAACGCCAATCCCAGCTGTCATCCTCATCCTCATCCTCATCCTCCGTTTCTCCACTCCCACCCTCCTCAAGACCCGGAGCCAGCCGGGATTTCGATCTCGGGAGGCAGCTATTGTGCTGTAATTAAACAGCAATTGATTGCAAACAGGGTTCTTTTGTGTTTGGGATTAATGAGAGGCGAGAAGATAAATTTGGTCACCAGTAATTAACCCCAATTACAGAAGCAATAAATTAGGAGCTCCATGGTATCCACGGCCTTTGGAAGGCTCTGGATCCTTCCCCTTTCCTTGATTTTTTTCCTACAGTCCTGTGGGGTTTTCAGAAGTGAAATGAATCCCAGGAAGGGCTCTGGGGACTGGTGGATTCACCAGGATGTGACAAAAAGTTGGGATTTTGGCTGTGGAGAGAGCATGAGGGCACTGCCATGACAAAAACAGTCTGGGAGAGCCTTTTTGATCCGTAATTCCCAACAGGGAATCGATGATTTCTCTGATTTGAAGCCCTAATCCCTGGGAAATTTTCCAAGCTCTGATTTTGCAGGGCGGGTGAGCGGGGGCAGAGTCTGTGGGATGGGCAAGCTGGATGTGCTCAGCCCAGGGAGCGTGGAACGCCTGCTGCACCCCGCGGGTGAAATCCATGGATAGGAAGTGGGGCTGACCCCCTGGACCAAGGGGGAGCACGAGGCTGGAATTCCAAAGATTTCCCTCAGTTTATTTCAGTCCTGGGGTAGAAACACCACGGTGTGGTACCCCAATATCCCATTCCCAGCATCATTCCCCTGGCAGGGAGGGATCATTCCCTGCCTGCTGCTTCCCTCTGGCGTGTGTGATTCCAGCTCCATCCTGCCTGGTATCCAAAAGAATTTCCAAAGGATTTCTGGCTTTAACCTCTTCTGTTTTCATGGTTCAACAGTTTTGGGGCCGGGCCATTGACGCCCTGCACCAACAAAGCATTAAAGCAGATGCTGAAGGGTTTCCCAGGGCATTCCAAGCTTTTCTCTGCCTGTCAACCCTGGAATTGTAAAAAGGATTCAGCCCCAGCCCAAGGAAGTGCAAACCCCCCAATCCTTCACCAGTGCCAAGGATATCACAAGAGATTTGGGATTCAGGGACATCCAGAAAATGCCACAAGTATGGGGAGGGCTGCAAACAATCCCTGCAGTGCCCCAGCCTTGAGCAGCCTCCAGAGGAAGCCAATTCCCAAATCCCAACTTTTTTTGGCGGTACCATCCCTGGAAAACTGTGACAGGCTGAGCCTCACTTGGAGATTTAATCCAGGTTTAATCTGTGATTGGCGAGACCCCTGCCCTGTCTCAGCTGAGGATGGGAGGTGACAATGTCCTTGTCCCCCTCAGCTGCTGCATCTCCCATCCTGCATCCCTGGGTGGGTCCAAGACCTTGATGTGGGGTCCCGAGTGTGGGACACGGAGTGGGAATTTGGGGACATGGGAAAACGGGGACGCTGGGGGGATTTGGGGACATGTGAATTTGGGGATGTGGGGGACATTTGGGGACATGGGGATTTGGGGACATTGGGGGGATTTGGGGACATGGTTATTTGGGACGGAATTTGGGGATGTGGGAGAGATTTGGGGACATGAGAAATTAGGGACATACGGGCAGAATTTGGAGACATTGAGGAGAATTGGGGGAGTTTGAGGACGGGGAGGGAATTTGGGGACAGAGGGGAGAGAATCTGGGGACATAGGGGAGGATTTGGGGACATGGAGGGTGTTTGGGGACATGGGGGAGGTTCGAGGACATTGAGGGGAATTCAGGGACATTGGGGAGGGATTTGGGGACATAGAAGGAGTTTGGGTAAATGGGATTTGGGGGACACTGGGGAGGGATTTGGGGACATTTTGAAAAATTCCCTCATGTCCCCAAATTCCCACTGCATAACCCAAAAAGGACTCGTGTCTGGGATTGCTGCCGTGCTCTTTCCCACTGGGAGGAAGAGCAAAACGTTGAATCCCATCCTCTATCCCAGTTTTTCCTCTTGCTGTCCCCACTTCGGGGGTGCGGCCACATCCCCAGAGGGGTCAGCGGGTGCCAGGGCAGATCTCCGTGGCTAATTCCATAATCCTCCCCTCTTTCAGGCAGCAGGAAAGGCCCGGCCGGCAGGATCCCTGTGCAGACAGGGTGTAAAAATCCATGGCAGCTCCAAAGCAAACACTCCCACATCTTCATTCCTTCCACCCTATTGGCCATTGATTCCAGATAAATTTCCGGGAGGCCCTGACAGGGCTCAATTCTCCTAATTATGGCCCTATTGACATGTGATCTTTGGCTGCTCAGCTTGTCAGGAGCCATCCATCAGGCAGACAGATTCCTTTGGCTCCCGAGGAAATGAGATGGGAAGGTGGGGGGAGAAAGCAGGAGCAGGGAAACGGCTGGAATGATGCGCCAAAAAAAATCCCCTGGCCCGGATTTTATTTATTCCCAAATATGTTGTGGAAGATCCAAAACACCAACATTTAGGGGAAGAGTTAAGAGCTCCTAGTTTGGGAAGAGCCTTTGTGAATCACTTCCAGTGATTTTAGAGACAAACAGCTCGGATTTCACAGCTCTTCCCTTTTCACAACTGGACCGATTTTTCCAGGTCTCAGCGAAGTTTTCCCTCTTGGCTGTCGAGTTCCACACCCAGGGAATTCCTTGCTCCAGGATGTTGAAACTTTGCACGGATAACAGGCACGTTATAAGGGAAAAATCCATCCACCACCACAATACAGACGGAAAACTGCTGGTTCAAGAGAACAAATTGTTTGCAACAGGGAGAAAACTGGGAATTCTCTGCTGGTCCATCCTGCCTTGCGTTTCTCCCGGTCAGAGGCAGGACATGGCTAAAGGCCCAAAATCCAGCTTTTTTCTTCTCCCAGTCCCAGCTTGGACTGGTTAGACAGGCTGATACCCAAACTGGAGCCACTGGGAAGCATGGGAATGTGGCCAGAAGACCTGGATGGGGCATAATTGGGGAACACAGACCTTTTCCAGATTTCCTTGTCGTGCTTTTACGAATGGATTTTACTGGACAAAAAAAACAGTTGGTCTGGAGGGTCTTTCCAGATCCTTCTCCCATTCTATGGATTTCATGGATAAAGCCAGAAGCTCTGTGGACCAGGAAAATTGTCTGAGTCACCCTCAGAGCACAGAAATTAAGGAATAAATCCTCAGAGCCCAGAAATTAAGGAATAAATCCACGTGCCTTTTCCCTGGCTGTTTTTTCTCATAACTCTGGGATGAGCACACGGATGCCTGGGGAGCTCAGCGGCTGCAGTTCCGGATGGGGTGCAGGTGCAATCAGGAAGGATGGACAGGGACAGACTCCCTGGCTGGTCCTTGTCCCCAGAGGAGGTGTCACCCACACCAGGCAGCGTCAGCCAACAGCGCAAAGTGGTGTTGGGCCGGATCAGGGAGAGATCCCTGCGAGCTGACTCATATCCTGGTTGGAATGTCTCTGTATTGTGAGAGGATCCAGACAGCCGGGAATGTCTGGAGATAACGGCCTTTACCGGGAGCCCTGAGAGCTCACGCTTCACTTACAAAGCTCGGCTTATTCCCCCTCTCTCCCCATATCCGCGGTATTGATCCGCTCCCCCCTGCCCCAGCCCGGCTGCAGGATCAGCCCATCCATGGAAAAGCTGTCTGCTCCCACCCGGCTCGGGTATCCAGCACATCCTCACTCCCACAGCACTTTACCAGCTCCAAGGATTGGCTCCGCAGAAGTGCTGAGCTCGGAAATTCCAGCCCTGGCGGAAGAAGCGAAGCCCCAGCAAGTCCCGTCTCCCCCGCGGGTGGGAAAGGAGGAACTGCTCCTGCTGCTGGGGAAACTGAGGCATGGAAAGGAGTGAAATTCCCAGCTGCGTCTCCCAGGTTTCATAAAATCACAGAGAGCTTTGAGTTGAAGAGATCTCAAAGTCCATCTTATTTCATTCCTTGCCAAGTGCAAGGACGCCTTCCACTATCCCAGGTTGTTCCAAGCCTCATCCTACCTGGCCTTGGACACTTCCAGGGATGGGGCAGCCACATCTTCTCTGGGAAACCTCATCCAGTTCCTCACAGGGAAGAATTTCTTCCTAGAAAGCAACATCAGAAATCCCTGGAAATATCCCAGTATCCCTGGCTGAATTACCCATAATAACCCTGCACGCAGCAGAGGCATCCAGAGCCTTTCCCTGCCTCCTGATCCACCAGAACCCCCTAGAAATCCTCATCCCTGTTTCCTGCAGGTAAGGAACAGGAATGTCTAAAGACAGATTCCCTAATATTTTAGTGTCCAAGCAAAGCTTCGCTTTCAAATCACCCCAAGCAGAAAGAGAATGACACATCTCTTGTCAAATCAAGTGTTGTGTAAATTTGAATTTCTTTGACTCCTCAGTTAAGCATAAAATTCAGGAAAAGCAGGAGGCTTTGGCTCAGCCCTGGGGAAGCTGCTGGCAAATCCAGAGCCCCATTGCTGCATCCTTTTAGTCCCCACAGCCTGAACTTTGCAGGGATTCAGGTGATCAGCTCTGGGCTATGGTTCCAGGCAGTCCCTGCCTCTCCAAGGGGTTAATCCCAGCGGGAAAACCTTATGCAAGCCGGGAAATCTGGGCAAAATCGTGCTAGCTCTGGGCACAAGCCCAGGCAGGGATAAAACAATTTGAGGGCTCCAGAGGGAGTCAAAAGGGATTCAGAGGAATGGGAATGCTGGGTCACAGCTGGCTCATCCTGCTGTAAGCTGTCCCTCAGCTCCCCGATCTCTCCCTCCATCCTCATTGCTGGAATAAAATGAGGATTTTCACCCTGGGAAGTTAAAATCTAACTCAGACTTGTTATGCAGAGGGAATGGCAACTTAAATAAAGGGGTGAGGGATTTAAAGTGGGGTTTAAAGTGGAGTTCTCCTCTTGCATCAGATTGACGCCACTGGGATATCACTAAACCCTAGAAATGTTTGGGATAGAGAGGATTTTGTGTCATTCCAACCCCCCTGCCATGTGCAGGGACATCTCCCACTAGACCAGGACACTCCAAGCCTAACCCAAGTTGACCTTGAAGCCATCCCTGACTCTAGGGTCAATTAGCATGATTTATGCACAATCTGCACGATAAAAGCCAGGCCCAGGCACAAATTCCTGTCACATCGCTCAGCCTGGATCGGGATCAGCGCCTGGGGAGGGGGGCAAAGGAATCTCGGCACAGCCCCACAGCGCAAAACGCGATGCTCCAAACGCCGATCCGCGTCTTTCCAGGCAATGGAGCGGCGGCTGCTGAGTCAGCATCCCCATCCCACCCTCCCTGCGCCGGTGACATCCATCCCGGGAACAGGCAACCCCCCTCCCGCGGAGCCGACACGCGTCTGGCTGCAAAGAAAAGCGCATCCGCTCCCCTCTGCCCCCGGCAGAAGCACCGGCAGATCCTTCACTTTAATGTTAACTGAGGTTTTTAGCCTTGGCCCCGGGCTCTGCCATTTCTCTCCAAGGCTCGGGAAAGCGGGGAGAGCGGAGTTCATCAATCCGCTCGTGTGTCGCCTGGAATCAGCGCTGGAAATGGAGTGGAGCTGTCAGGGAACGGCGAGCTGTGCCAGAGGGCTCCTCACCATCCCGACGGCTCCCGCGCGGCGTGTCCGAGCTGTCCTGGCCGCAGGGAGCAGGGTGTGATATCCAGCTCCAGCTGCCCAGCCTGGATGCTCTTTCCAGGGTGGGAATATTGTTTTTTCCCATGCTGGCTCAAGTTCCAAGTGGTTTAAGGACAAACAAGAAAGGTGGCAACAGCAGAGCACCTCCAAGGGCAGGCTGGACAGGGCTTGGAGAAACCTGGGATAGTGGGAAGTATCCCTGCCCATGGCAGGGGGTTGGAAGGAGATGATCTTTCAGGTCCCTTCCGACCCAAACCATTCCAAGATTCCATGGAAAAGGCAGATCTACTATCTAAGAAAGCTCTGGGGTCACCCGTTAGACACCTCCACCTTCTCCTGAGAGTTCTCAGCTCCAGCCTCTGGAGATTCCAACCTTTCCCATGAGACAGTCCGATGACTCCAGACAGCATCCCGACTCTGGGAGGGGAAAACAAGGCATGGCAAGGAGGGAAGCAGCACTCCAAGGTCGCTTAGTTAATCCATGGCAGGATCCCAAAGGCTGCTTCCTGCGACTGCGGGCAGAGGGGAATTGCTTCCAGCCAAATCCCCGGGCAGGCGCGGGGAGTTTCGGCACGGGAAGATTTCCTGTAAGACGGGAAGTTTTCCTCCCTGCTCTGCCCGATCTGCTCCGGCTCTGGGAGGCAATCCAAGCGCTGCATATCTTAAATTATTAAGGAATCACCCATTGTAGTTACTTATGTGCTGCGGAGGCTCCAGGCTGTTCCTGCCGGCAGTGCCGGAGCACGAAGAATCCCTGGACGCTTCCCCAGCAGCAGCTGAATCTCCCGGCTCCATTAACTTCCATCCACAACAACTCCACACCAGGAAAATCTCCCTGGCCACCATCCCCCTCCTCCCCATCTTCATGGACCCCCTGGAAGCCCCCCGGACACAGCTTCCGATGGCAAAGCAATTCCAGGAGGGCAGACAGAGGTTCAAGCACATCCATCACAGTCCAGAAGGAGTCATGAGGATGGGGAGCATCCTGAAAAGCAGCAAATTGTGGTGGCTCCGGGGAAGGGTCCAAGGAAAATTTCCTTGTCCCTTCCTCATGTTTGTTGGCTGGATTTGCCTGAATTCCTCTTCTCTTTCCCCACAAACCCAAAGAATTCCTAAACTGGAGTCACCAGCTGTTTTGGGGAGGCTCTGCAATGGTTGCTCATCATGGAATCATGGAATTGTCTGGGTGCGAAGGATTTTCAAGATCATCTCATTCCACTCTTTGCTGTGGGAAAGACCTTCCACTATCCCAGGTTGCTCCAAGCCCCGTCCAGCCTGGCCTTGGACACTTCCAGGGATGGGACAGCCACAGCTTCTCTGGGAATTCCATTCCAGTGCCTCACCATCCTCACAGGGAAGAATTCCTTCCCAATATCCTATCCAGCCCTCCTCTCCTTAAATTTGAAGCAATGCCCCCTTGTCCTATCCCTTGCTGCAGGAAAGGACTTCCTAGATTGTCCCAGTGTCAATTGCAGGAAAGATTTTTTGGAAGCAGCTCTGGGGTCCAACATCAGGAGGACGTGGAGCTGCTGGAGCAGATCCAGAGGAGGCCATGGAGATGCTCCAAGGCCTGGAGCCCCTCTGCTCTGGAGCCAGGCTGGGAGAGCTGGGAATCTCCAGCCTGGAGAAGAGAAGGCTCCAGAGAGAACTCAGAGCCCCTTCCAGTGCCTAAAGGGGCTCCAGGAGCGCTGGAGAGGGACTTGGGACAAGGGATGGAGGGTCAGGACACAGGGAATGGCTTCCCACTGACGGAGGGCAGGGATGGATGGGATATTGGAAGGAATTCTTCCCTGAGAGGGTGGAGAGGCCCTGGAATGGAATTTCCGGAAAGCTGTGGCTGTCCCATCCCTGGAAGTGTCCAAGGCCAGGTTGGACAGGGCTTGGAGCACCCTAGGATAGTGGAAGGTGTCCCTGCCCATGTCAGGGGGTTGGAACGAGATGGTCCTTAAGGTCCCTTCCCACCCAAACCATTTCACGATAAGCGGGTGCAGAGATGCCCCCTGACCTCTGGCCACCACTGCTGGCACAACGTGCGACCGTTTCCAGAGCTCTCCATCTCCTTTCCTCCATCCTCCCTTCCCTCCTCTCCGTCGCTAAAATCTCCCCAGCACAGAATTACTGGGAAAGATGCTGTGCTCAGATCCCGTGTCCCAAATTCCACTGTCATTCCACATCCTCCATGACCTTTACCGGGCTCCCACCCCGCTGATCTCCCTCTTTTCCAACACAAGCTGTGGAGCAAAGCAATTTCCAGCAGCCCAGGGCAAGGTGAATCTCTTGCCTTCAGCTTCCTCAGAGCTTGTGATTTCCAGAAGAGCTGAGCAAATATTTTTCATGGAGCGTCGGGAAAATGCTGTTTGGGCAAGCTCCGAACGCTTCCAGGGAACATGGAGCGAAAGAAAATTCTTTGGAGCTTTGCAGGTAAACTGGGAAGTTGGGATTTGGGTTATTTATGATCCCAGCAGGAATCCCTGATACAAACATGATTCCCATTTAGCTCGGAGCCAGGAAACCTGCGTGTTGGTGGAGGAATTATTCTCTTCCCATAGTCCCAGATTGTGCAGCTTTCCCAGATTTGGGGAATGTTTTAATCTTCCTCAAACACCATTTAAATATCAGGTTTTTTCTGAGGTTTCAGATTCCACTTCCCATGCACTGAGCAGGCAGATTATGGAAAAACATGGATTCACCCTGCTGTCCTGAGCTGTTTATCCCACTATCCAGGTGCACGGGATAGTTTAGGAAAAGCTGGAATATAAGGGTGACAGAACAGCAAAGCATTTTTGGATATTCCCAGCTCATTTTTCCACTCTTTTTGCTGTTTGGTGCAAGTTCTTCAGCAACAGTGAGACAATTCAGCATTCCCAACCTGGAATTCATTCATCCCTTTTTGTTCTCTTGGCCAAAGGGATTTTCCCCTTTCCACAATCCTCTTTATTACGTAAATCCAGGATTTTTATCACTGCACCAGGTTAAATTCCCAGACTTGGGAAAAAATTGTTTTCTTGGTGAGCTTTTAATTGATGCCATTGGGCAGCTTAGATGGTCTCAGGTTATGCAGAAGGAAAAGTGGCTGTTCCCAAAACACGCTATTCCCTGGATTTTGATGGACTCCATGGAGCCACGTAGAGCTCCCATATCGACTAAATGTATGGATATGAACCCTAAATTAGATCTAAGGAAAACGTTTTTTACAACAAGGATGGAAAAACACCGGACCAGGTCATCCAGACAAGCTGTGGATGCTCCATCCCTGGAAATATTCCAGGCCAGGTTGAACAGGGTTTGGAGCAGCCTGGGCTAGTGGAAGGTGTCCCTGCCCATGGATTGGATGGGCTTTAAGATCCTTTCCAACCAGAAACATTCCATGATTCAATTTCAAGTTTCTGGATGTGTTTCCACTCGTCTGTGCCGGACATAATCCAGTTTTTAGATGCAACACTGGCAGGTCCCAGTGGGACACCCGCAGGTCCAGGGATGGGGCGTCCACAGTTTCTCTGGAGAGGGAGTTTTTTAGGTCTCGTTGACATCCCTCGGCTTTGCCATTTCCTGGCTTTGCCAACCAATCCTTAAGGACAACAGGTTTTTCCTCCCGGTCATCAGGAGCAGATTCCCACTGGCCCGTAGAGGGGAGCTCACCGTCACTAAACGGGTGGGAAAACTGGGATTCAAGGGTGGGAAGCGACTTGACCAAGGACTCCCGCAGCAGAACCAGCACATCCCAAATGCTGTTCCCTCATCCCTCATTTTTCCTCTCCCCTGAGTGTCCCTGCCTTTCCCGAAGAGCCGTGTTTGAAACCCCCACCCCATCCTCAGGAGTCCTCCTGCCTCTCCAAAAGCTTGATTAGCTGGACTTGCACTTCCAAGGGTTTTGTTGGACTCCTCCAGCTCAGGAGGGAGCCCAGACCACTCCACAGCCTCAAACAACTTCTTGATGTTCAATTCCCCAATTTCCCAGGGCTGAATCCACCTTGAAATTGGTGTCTAAAACCTCTCTTTGCAAGCAGCCAGGAAGGGGCTTAGGAGGAGGAGGAGGGGAGGTGGAAGGGAAAAGAAATTAGATCCATTTTCCACAAGGAGAAGAATTAAAAGGAAAATTTCAGCCTCGGGAGCAGAATAATGGAGCTGTGGCTGTGAAATGCTCACTTGGAAAGGAGCAAGGAGGAGAGGTAAAACGGGGAGCAGGGATGTGAGATATGCTGGGATTAGGGAAAGGACTCCAGCAGGAAATGTGGCATCTTCCCAGGTCATCCCTGGCCAAGGTCAAAATCCAAAATCCGGGGGGGAGGCTGTGGTGAGGTTTCCTGGCAGAGAGTGCAGAAATACGGGAAAAATTTCAACTCGGTGACAAGAAATATTAAAAAGCCATTTTTTCCACATTTTCCAGCTATGTGGGCATCTGGGGATGGGCTTTTCCCATGGAGAGGGTCACCACCTCTCCTGGGATGAGGGATACTCCTATTTCAAGCTGAAGGGATGAGGTTTCCGTGAAATGGTGGGGGGAAGAAACAGGATTTTATCCAAAGTGGTTGCTCTCCTCAAGGATAACTCTGCCTGTCACTGAAGGAGACGATTTTGGCTCTGCCCAGAGATAAACAAGAGCGACATCCCCTTAAAATCAGAGCTAGATTGACAACGAATCATGGAATGGTTTGGATTGGGAGGGCACTTAAAGATCTTCTAATTCCAAGCCCTCTGCCATGGGCAGGGATAATAAATCAGGAAGGGGATTCTCTACTGATGGGACTCAGGGACATTAATGGCACTGCCAGGCCATGGCTTTCCTCAGTTCTCCTTGAAAAACCCTGGCAAAAAGGGTGGATTGGCGGCATCTTCAAAGCTGGCAACTTGCACTTCATCCAGCCCTGCCAAAGGCAGGGAAAACACCCAATTTCCGTGTTCCCAGCAAGGGCAGATTTTGGGATTTATGAACTGATTGGAGGTGATAATCGGAAAGGATCTGAGCTAGATACCAGCACTGCCTGGTTTTCATGGGAATCACCCATTTCGGGGGAAAAGCTGCTTCTCCCTCCTCTTTTCTCCCTCTTCCTCCCCCCTCAGCTGCTCCAAGCTTGACAGGGACAGGTCAGTCCATCCGTCACCGCTAATCCTTGGATACTTTTAGTGTCACTCTAATGACTGCACCTCTGCCAAGCCGAGGAGCCTCGGCAATAAAAGCCTCTTAAGGGCAGCAGCCCCTCTGAGCAAAGTGGTTTGTCCATTCCTGGGGTTTTTCCTTCCCCCTGGAAATGGCATCTCTCCGATTAGTCCTGCTGCCCGTGACAAGAATCAGATGGGAAACCTTCCACTTTCTGATGCATTAAAGCCCTTCCCGGGAAGCGCTCGGGAGCACAGAGCTCACCCCCGTCATCCTCCCTCCGTTCCTCCCACCCCTCCCTGCTCCCACCTTGCCTCTCCACTCCACTCGGGAGATGCTCTCCGGAGCATCCAGGGTGGTTTGGTTCATTCCCCACATATTTTTGTGGGTTTTGGGATGTGTTTCCTCTCTGTTAGGACTCTGGGGATCTGTGGTGCTTCGCGGTGGTTTCGCCATGGACTTCCAGCCGTAGCTTCCATAAAAGAGACTCCAGCTCCATCCAAATTGGAGGAATTCCAGGGTGTCCCTGTTTTACAGGGTAAAAGGATTAGACGATGCAAAATATCCGTTTCTTGTCCACTGGCCTTGGGAGTTGGAACTGGGAATGTTTAATGGAGAAATACCTGGAGTGGCCGTTAGCCCTAAATCCGATCTTCTTGCCACCCATATTCCCAAGGAAAATGGAGTCAGATGGCAACTGGTTTTCCAAACCTCTGTCTCCACTGGGATTTGGCTGTTTCGGTGCTTGGCTTCCCCCCATCAGAAGAAAAATGTGAGTGAAAGACAGCAGAAAATCATGGAATCATGGGATGTTTTGTCCTGGCAGAGACCCTAGAGATCATCCCATTCCAACTCCTGCCACGGGCAGGGACACCTTCCCCTATCCCAGCTTGCTCCAAGCCCTATCCAACCTGGCCTTGAACACTTCCAGGAATGGGGAATCCACAGAGAATCCTCCTAGACAGGATGTGAACCACATAGGACGACGTTTCTGTGTCTGGGGTGACAATCCAGGGCTCCCAATGAGTTGTCCCATCCTAATTCTATCCCGAGCCCTCTGCTCCTTCCTCAAGGGAGCCGGGATGCCATTCCCACTTTGGAGCTGCGCTGCTGCCCTGGGAACGACCTGATGAATGAAGTGTGCAAAGCAATTAATAATTAATGAGCTCGTCTGTGGGTTTGGAGGATTCTGTTCTGCTGCAGGGCTCATCACAGCATCCATCGGGACCTGTTGCATCCGAAGGCAGCACCGCATCCCTAAATCAGTCCACCATCTCCACAGCACAGCACAAATCCCAGCTCTCAGCATCCTGGGATGCAGGGAGGCGGCACGAGCTCCATGGCAGCACAGCTCTCCCAGCGTTTCCCCTTATTTCCCCTAAATTTGGGGGTGAGGGGAAAAGGCTGAGAGCTCCGTGTGGTTGTGCTCAGCTCAGCAGTTCCAAGAAGTGCACCCTGGGGAAGGTGGGATGCGCAATTCCCGTGCCCTGGCGCATGTCCCAGGCATTGGAGGGATGAAGTCAGCGGGGGCAGATGGATGTGCTGAGAGCTGGAGGCAGCCAGAGTGAACTGGAGCGTGGATGAGCCAGAACCAAGAGGCAGGAAGTCCCCAGGAGTCGGGAAGGGCACAGTGGGAAGCTGGGATTGCATGAGGCAGCCCCAGCCGGGCAGGGAATTGCGACGGGATGTGCAACGCGTTCACTTGGCTCCATGCAAGGCTTCGGGAAGGTTTCAGGCTCTCCCACCAGAAAATAATTTCACCAAACTTCCTGAGGCACTGGGCTGTGTCAGGATTCAGGCAGTGGCAGGGAATGGGTTCAGGATTCGGGATCCAATGGCTGTTCAATTATCAGTGCATTCCCTGGGAAGCCACGGAGCAGCCCAATGAGCTGCTTCCCAAATGTTCTTAAGGATAGTTCTGCATAAATCATGGGACAAGAGGCCGTTCCCAATAGTCACGGAATCATGGCCTTGAACACGTTAGAAAAGATCCCGAAGATCCAGCTGTTCCCCCAGCACTGCCAAGGCCACCACTAAACCATGTCCCCAAGTGCCACATCCCCACAGATGTTAAATTTGACCAGGGAGGGAACTCCACCACTGCTCTGGGAAGATGTGCCAGGCAGGGCTGGACAACCCTTTCCATGAAGAACTTTTTCCTGATATCCAAACTAAATTTTCCCTGGCACAACTTGAGGCCGTTCCCTCTCATCCTATCCCACATTCCCTGGGAGCTGAGCCCAACCTCCCCTGGCTCCACCTCCTGTCAGGGAATCCTGGAGAGCCAGAAGGTCCCCCCAGAGCCTCCTTTTCTCCACGCTGAGCCCCCCCCAGCTCCCTCAGCCACTCCTGGTGCTCCCGGCCCTTCCTCAGCTCTGCTGCATTCCCTGGACATGCTCCAGCTCATCAATGCCTTTTTTTGTCCTTAGAAGCCCAAAACTGATCCCAGGATTTGAGGTGTGGCCTCAGCAGTGCCAGCACGGGGGACAGTCCCTGCCCTGGTCCTGCTGTCACCCTGTGGCTGACACAAGCCAGGTGCCACTGGCCTTCTCGGCCACTAGTTTGGGAGGACCCCAAGGATCCCAGGAAGGATCTGTCCCAGGAAACTGAGACCAAGCAATCCAAGCTTTGTGGGGTGGAAGGAAACTCAGGAGCCAAAGAGGGATTGAGGAATTCGAGGTGGTGCAGGATAAGGGACAAGTCTGGCTTGGGGGTCACCACAAGGACCAGGGAGGTGAAAGCACAGAGCTCGTGTTTCAGCAGTGGATGGAAGTTCCCAAGGCCCAGAAACCATCCTGGCTTCCCCACACATGAGATCCCCTCAGCACATCCAGGAAACCCCCAGATTTCCTTGGATCCTGCTTTTGTTTCTGGCTCTTTCTGCATGGCGTGCCTCCCACGCAGTCAATTAGAGCCGTGGATCAAGTAAGCATTAACGGGCAAGGAAGATAAATGACTCAGATGGGCAATCCCAGGACCCGGAAGTGAAAATTCCCTGGTGTTGATGCACATGGATTCTCCTCTTTTTCAGGCCTGTTTGGGTGCCCCATCAGCTCCCAGCCTCACCAGGTCCGAGGTGCTGTGGAGTTTGCAGTGGGGCTGATTTTCCCTGATTTCCCTGATTTTCATTCAAATTCCATGAGGAGACACATTCGATTCCTTCTCTCCTGTCCCACGTCCTCCCTAACTCATTCCCAGCAATTTTTTGGCTCAGGAGGAGCTTTGTGAAGTGAAAAGAAGCTGAAGCCATTCCTATTTTCCTACTCCAAAAGACAAGGATTTGGAGATGCTCACCCACACTGGCTCTTTCCAATGTAAGCCCGGACAAGGAAATGTGTGCGTGCATTTCCATGTGGAAATTTGGATATTACCAATCCTTTCCTGGCTGGAATGGCTCTGAACTTTTGGATTCGCTCTTCCCTAGTAATTGGGAGATTGAGCGGGGAAGGTCTGGTGGAAGGAATCAAAGAAATCTCCATCAGGAATTCCACTCATGGCACAAATCCTGGTGTTTTGCTGCCTTTTCCCACATCATGGGATCGTCACTGCTCCAAGCCTGTGCAGACAGGGATCCCCAGGCTTGGGACAGGACGGCAACCCCAACTCCTGAATCCTTCTGGGGACAAATTTTGCAGCTCTAGTGACCCCATCACTCAGCTACATCACTTTCAACGAGGTGTCCTGGTCAGGGGCCTTTTTGGGTGTCTGGTGTCACCCAGCTCCTGAGTTTTAGCAGTCTCTGACCACCTTTTTCTATGGAAGGTCCTGATTTTGTCCCTAAATTTATTCCCAAGAGAAGGGGATTTAAAATCTCCCTGATTTTTAATAATTTGGTGTTTTATTTATCCACATCTCCCTTGTTTGGGGGCACCTGGGCACCGAATTTGCAGCCTGGGCAGGCAAGACAAGACAGTGAAAGGAAAATCCTGTCCTGCTTCATCCTCGTTTTTCCATTCCCTGAAAGCCTCATGCAGAAACTCTTCCTTCCCCTCCACACTCCTCCTCCTCCTCCTCCTCCTCCTCTCTCTCCCCCTCCAGCTGCTCGAGAAATTCAAACCTTCTTCCTATTAGGAAGAAAAAAGGGTTTGCTCTCAGGTTGAAAGGAAAAGCAAAGGAACGGGTTAAAGGGGTTTAAATTGGAGTTTTATGGATATTTCTCCCTCTCCCTCCTTTGTGAGCGCATTAAACTTTTCTTTCGTTAAAAACCAAGAGGATGGGAACGGGAAAGGAGAGGGGAGAAGGGAAAGAGAAGGTGGAGGGGGGGAAAAAAGCCCTCAGATATTCATGTGTGACACAGCTCAGGGCGGCGAGACGTGCGGCTGATTTGCTTAATGCTGACAGGTCTTTCTTCTTCTTGGAAAGAAAACACAGCGGGGATCCTAAAATGTGCCGTGTAAAGGTCCATGGCAGGAGCATTTCCAGCATTTCCAGCATTTCCAATCTTCCGCGGTGACGCTGCGGGCCAGGTAATTCACACAGGGAAAATAACACAAAAAGTTCTTCGCTAAGCGCCCATTAAGCCGCTGCCTATGGAAATGCGGAGGCCAAAGCTGGTACAAAGCGCCGGGAATGTGTGAGCTGGGTGTGATCCATGCGAATTCCAAGCCTGCCCGAGCAGGGCAGGAAAAAGCGAGAAAAGGGGGAGAAATAGGAGTGGCAAAGCGAGGAGGGGTGGAGAGAAAGGAAAGACAAAGAGAGAGGGAGGGAGGCTGAAAGCAGGGAGAGAAAATGAGGGTGAGGGTTGCGATGAAGGATGATTCCCATAGCCCTGGGCACGCTCAGCCAAGGAGAATTGGGAGAATTTGGGAGGTGGGATTCGTTGTGACCCCCATCCTCCTGGCCAGCCTGACCGTGCTCCCTGTCTCTATGGTTATCCCAAGGGATTCCACGTCCACCTTTCCCACTCAGCGGACAGCGGGATGTGTCCCAACGACATCAACACACAAAGTGACCCGGCTGATGGTCCCTGGAGCTGGGATAGCTGAGATGTTCTCCAGGGAGAGACTCTAGGGCACCCTCCCAGCTGCAGGTGGGGCCGTGGCCATGGCTGGAATTTCACCTGTCCTAGGGGAATATCCTTCCCTCTATTCCCCTCTCCATACCTGTGGGCAGAGCCTGGCAGCTCCCAGCTGTAGGGTCAGCACCTGCATCAGGTTCCAGGTGTTCAGTCTCAGAGACTGAACACCTGGAACCTGATTTTTTATCTCTGAGAGATAAAAAAGGAGTGAAAAAATAGGTCAGATCTCAGGGTGATACAAAAGCAGCACTCGGGGACACTTTAGGGCAGAGGACACGTCCTTTCCGGAGCCACCAAAGAAACAGGAGCACTAAAAATCCCATTTTTCATTGAATTCTTATCACACCCACCATGTGAATGTTGCTTCTGAAGCATCTTCACCTGAGCCAGGTACCCTCAAGTAAATTTTTGCTTCCTAACAAGCCCAGAAAAGGAAATTTGGAGTCTTAAAGGGGACCTTGTTCAGACAAATCTTCCCTACTTCCCCCATCGACTGTCCCACCTCTCGTGCCGTTCCCAATGGAAAAGGGAAGGAGCTTTTCCAGTCCTATCTCCAGCAGCTCCTGCACACGGGATCCAGGGCACACAGCCCTTGGGCCTGGTGACATTGAGATGCCACCAGCAAAGGATCCATGAAGGACCCAGGGAGCAGATCCTGGAATTAGCAACCAGGTATGTTTTGGGAGGGTCTGGACAGACCAGGACAAGCAAGAGGTTCTGGAAGCTGTCCCACCACGGGAATGTTGTGGCGGATCCCATATCTGACCTCACTTTCTCTCTCTCATTCCTCAAAGAGACATGAAGCAGGAAACTCCAGATACCACCTTGGCCATTCCCTTCCTGGATGTCACTCTGGAGTAACAATGCCTGATGAAGCCCCTGGTTTTCCAAACACTTTTACTCCCCAAGAGAGGGGACGTGGATTTCAGTCCAGGATTAAAGGAGGGAATTCTGCCACTCTGCCCCACTCAGGTGAGACCCCCACCTGCAGAGCTGCCTCCAGACCTGGGATTCCCAGCACAGGAAGGACGTGGAGCTGTTGGAGTGAGTCCAGAGGAGGCACCAAGGTGATCGGAGGGATGGAGCAGCTCTGCTGTGAGGGAAAACTGGGAGAATTTGGATTGTTCATCCTGGAGAAGAGAAGGCTTGGAGTGATGTAGTTGTGGCTTTCCAGTACCTGAAGAAGGCAAGAAAGATGGGAGGAGGCAATTTTCAGGAGCCTGGAGTGACAGGATAGGAGGAAATAGCTTCAAACTGAAAGAGGGGAAATTTAGGTTCGATTTACAGAAGAAATTCATCCCTGCGAGGTTGATGAGGCCCCAGCACAGGTTGTCCAGCGAGAAGCTGTGACTGCTCCATCCCTGGAAGTGTTCAAGGCCAGGTTGGATGGGGCTTGGAGCAACCTGGAATAGTGGAAGGTGTTCCTGTCCACGGCAGGGAAGTTGGAACTGCAGGATCCTTAAGGTCTCTTCCAACCCAAACCATTCCATGACAAACCCCAGTGACCTCAAAAGGGTCGTGGGGACGCAGCTCACCCCCAGTTCCCTGAAGGTAACTGAGGAATGTCCCACCCTGGATCCTCTTTTTCCAGTGACTCATTTTTCCGTGTCTTCATTCCCTATCCCCCTAAAATGGGGGTTATGGTGTTGATCTCCTTAAAGTCAGTGCTTGGAAATGCTGGGGAGGGTTGATGGCGATTCCTGCTTGATGGTTATGCGGAGGGATAAATGGTGAGATTTCAGGATTCAGGACTGTGGCCATGTGGCCATTCCCAGCTGTTTGGTTAATGCTTCCCAAATTTTTTGTGTCACTCGTTTAATCCTTGGTGGGAAAGCACAGGGAAGACAGAGGCGGACACATCTCAAAGGGTCACAGGACGAGGGCAAGAGAAAACAGGGAGAATCCGGAACATGGGAGTCATGGATAATGAGAGGAATTTTTTTCCCCATGAGCAGGATCCCAGAGAGGCTGAGGGGTCTCTCCTCCTTGGAGACAACCTGAGTGCAACAAGACAAGGTTGGAATTAACTGCTTGGAAAAAAGCTCCTCGTCCTTCCCAGATTCTTCTGCCAAGCTCTGGGTCCCTCCTGTTTCCCTTCTGGGAAAGCCAACATTTCTTTTACATGTGGGACAGTGAAGAGCTTCCAAAATTTATTTTTTTCCCTGGAATTATCCAAGTCTGCAGCATCCTGATCCTATTTTGGCATGGGTCTTCCCATCCTTCCCTCCCACCATCTCTGACAGACAGGGATGAGGTTAAGGCAGAAACATTCAGGAAAAAGCTTCTCCCCAGAGTTATTTTGTTTATTAGGGCCACTTAAAGATTTTTCTGGAGGGAATCTCACCTGGAAAGCTCAGGAGCAAGATGAAGGGAGGGACAAAGGATTTCTCCAGAGCGTAATTAAATCCTGGAGCAGCCTTGGAGCTGGGATCCACCTTGGGCTGGCCACACCTCATGTCCTGCAGGGCTTGGACAGAGAGGACACAGGCCGACAGTCCTTGCTGGCATTTTCCCAGTCTTCCCAGTTTCACAGCATGAAAACTGGGAGGGAGAAGGTGGCTTTGTCAAATGCCCTGATCCCCATTTTCCCTGGGAATTCTGTCGAGCACAGAAGTCCCGTCTCCCTTCCCTGGTACCGGTGGGCACAGAATCAACTTAGAGAAGGACTCGGTCCCTCTGCTCTGCTCCGCTTCCTCCACCTGCCACCATCCCAGCTCCCAGCTCACTGGGAATCAGGGAAACTTCCCATCAGTATGGAATCAGGTCTGTGGCTGCATCCTACCTCGGTGTCCCCCTCCCCAGTCTGTGACCCCGTCTTGTGAGTGGGAATCCTGGGAGTCTGAGGGGAGGGAAAAGCCCCTCTTGGCTCAATCCTTCATCCTCCTCCCAGCTGAAGCAGAGTCCCGTGTGGAAATGAGCTCTGCTGCTCCCTCCTTTCTTTCCCTTTTCCCTCCTCCCCTCGCCATCACTCCAGTTGTTTCATCCTTTGAGAACTCTCTGCTTCTCCCTATGGGACCCACTTTAAAAAACAAGGAAGGGGGGAACTGGGGGGGAGATGGAAAGAAAACTCCATTGTCTTGTCAAAGGGAATAAGTGAAAAGTTGCAAGTGTCTCTCCGCAGGTTTTGGCTCCTGTGTGTTCTCCTTTCAAACCCTGCCAGCCTCAGGGGCTGTCATTCCGCCTTCATCTCCTTACGGATCGCCCCGTGGATTCCCACCGCTTCCCCTCCCCACCCTCACGGAGCAGGAGCTGCCAGGCTTTTCACGGCCACCGCCAGCTTGATCCCGTTGACAGGTCCCTTCTCATTGCTTCCCTTTCAAAGCGGGGCTCGGGGTCGCTTCCTTCCACCTTTCCCTTTCCCTTCCTCCCCTCCCTCCTTTGCTTTTCCCAATTTTTCCTTTTTTCTGAGGAGCGCCGCTGAGGTGCTCGACAAGGCCACACGTGGCGGAGTCGGGGCCCAATTAAATAAAAACCCCTCTTTAAGAGCAGCCTTCGTTTAGAGAGCGACATCGGAGCTGTCGGAATATTAACGAGCTCTTGCCGCTGGAATCCGGCAGCGGCATCGGGAAGCTCCGCGTGGTGGAAGGGTGCAGATTTCCACACCGGGATGGTGCCTTGGGCAAGACCTTCCAGGGTTGGTGTGCAACTGGTGTGCCAAGCGTGGTGTTGGTTAAACCGGTTGATCCCAGCCAGGATGGATGGATTTGTGTGGGAATGCCAAGGATGCGTGACCCCTCTTCCCAACAGGCATCACCCATCCATAGGCAGGCACCGTGGTTTTATGGTTAGAGCAGGAAAGGGCAGTTCTGTCACCAACTCTGAGGGTGGGGCTTGTCCCCTGGGTGTCCTAGGGCATCCCAGGGCGCTGGAGAGTCACAATCCCATCACCTTCCTCATCCCTGCTGCCAGGAGAGGATTTTTTTGGGATGACCGAGAGCAAAGTTGTTTCCCATGGCTGATGTCCACACAGCATTACTATGAGTGATTCCAAGGATTGGCTTCAAAGCCAGTAAG
>VZTF01007968.1:297556-312595 GCA_013397755.1 Cnemophilus loriae | reverse complement strand
GGAAGGGAAGGGAAGGGAAGGGAAGGGAAGGGAAGGGTCTCTCCCAAAGTTATTTCTTTTACTCCAAGATTTTGTCACTGTTGAATTCAGCCAGGCTCTTCCACAAACACATCTGAACTCTCCACTGGGAGCACTCACATTCCCTGCCTGACTCGAAGGATCTGCTTCACCTCATCCCATGGATTTCAAGAGGAAAAAATCCGGGATGAACATCTACCTCACAGCCATGTGTCCCACCCTAAAATCCCCCTGGGCTGCTCAGGAGCCTGGAGCACATTCCAGGATTGTAGTGGCGTGGGGTGAGGCTCCAGATCAGGAACCCTGAGGATGTGGTGGGCACAGGCACCCAGCAAGCCCCAAAATCCATGGAAAATCCTCTTCCCAATGTTTCCAGCACATTCCAAGCTCTGAGCAGAAGTTGAAATCCAGTCTCCAGCTGGGCTAATGGAATCCAGCAGTTGCCTCCCGACATGAGAGACTGCAAGGAAGCAGGAAAAGGCACTTATCCATGTGTTGGAGATGGATTCACCCCACCAGTTCCTGCAGGGATTCCATCCCTCTCCATTCACACTGGGAA
Organism: Cnemophilus loriae; assembly: GCA_013397755.1. Lineage (NCBI taxonomy): Eukaryota > Metazoa > Chordata > Aves > Passeriformes > Corvidae > Cnemophilus > Cnemophilus loriae. The sequence continues at coordinate 312,018 of VZTF01007968.1, read as the reverse complement.
ACAAGTTTTCTCCCTAAAAAATTCCGAACTCCTTGGTGCATTCAGGCATTGCGTGAGATAATTTTGGGGAGAACAGAGCTGGGGTGTGCCTGCTTCCAAAGGCTGGCGCCAGGACAGGGAAGGAAAAGTAAACTGAGGAATGATTAGAGGTTTTGGGATGAGTTACTTGAGCAAATTTCTCCATCCAGGAACCCTGGGAAGGTGCTCCGCTGGATATTTTGGGATGACAGCATCTGGACCTGAACTACACAGCAACAGCACTCCCAGGGATTCATCCTTTGCGGCAGGAAATCGGGAAGGGCTGGAGAAGAAAGGTGTGGTCAGACCCAAGGAAAGGCAGTCACAGCATCCATAGGGAGTGGGCAACAGGGATCGGATGGTGCTGGAAGAAGGAACAGCTTCCAAAATCCAACATATGGATTGTGCAAAGCTCTTAGGGCCAGAGAGTCCTTTGGAGGCTTTTTTATCCCATTTGGATTGTGGTGCTGCTGTTGTCATTTCCCAGCTTCCGAAAGGTCCAGGAGCTCCAGGACAGTAAAACTCCGTCTTGGAAAAGGACTGAGTCAGGAGACCAGAGGAAGTCCAGTCCTTCTCTTCCTTTCTTTTTCTGGAGGTAAGTCACCAGGACTATGAAATCCGGGTGTTCCAACGCCTCTGTTTTCCAGTCACAGAGAAATTTACAATGAGCCATAGATTCTGTTGGAGTATTTTGGGAGAAGGGATGGCCCGGGATGGGGCAGGCAGGCTGAGGGAATACACACACAAAGCTTCAAGGCTGCATCCCTCCCCTTCCCATCCACACATTCCAGAGAAACAGGGAGGGGGAGAGCGACCTGCAGCCCAAGCCCTGCCAGCTCAGCGCTTTTGTGCTTTTCTGTCAGGGGAAAAAAGGAAAAAAAAACCTAAAAAGCCCCTTTTTGTTTTGTTCCCGTTTTTTGTTTGCTAATTTATTGTTTTGTCCTGAGCTCGAGCTTCTGAAATCCCTTGTTCTTGGCACTCATTAAAATATTTGGGACTCGCTCCCGTGCTGCCGCACTCTTTTTGTGTTTATTTTTCCCTCCTCCCCAGACCCCCCCTCTCCACAACCCCGCGGTCAAAACGTCCCTGTGTTTTCCATGTGCTGATTATCCTGAGAATCAAGGCTCCTGAGCAATTTGTGAGTCACTCCAAAGCAATCAATTATGCATCAAATGACTTTTTGATTCTTTACCTTGTGAGCAGAGAGCTGGAAGAAGAGGCTGCTTTTTATCCTCTTCCCCTCCTCTATATTATTATTATTATTTTTATTATTATTCCCCACTCTCTCTCCATTTTTTCCCTCCCTTTTCTGTGCTCCAACGGCTCTGCCTGCTGGCGTCGGGATTATGGCATGATCAAATGGTTTGCTCTTAATTGGCAACAGCTCCAAGATGGGCAGAAGGCAGGAAGATTAAAAGGAAAAGGCCACGGGAGCTGGAGCAGCTTCTTGGGGCTGATGTGGGAACACAGGGCTGAGCTAAGGAGGCTTTGGTGTAAAAGTGATTCCCTGTCTCCACCAGCAGGGATGACCAAGGAAATCTGGGGACAGGAGATGGGCTGGAAGGTGCAGAGGTCAAAGCCAGTGGGATTTTTCCAGGGTTAAGATCTCGTCCCTCTCCCTCAGTTTAAAAGCTCAGTGACAAGGACATCCAAGTCCTCACCTTCAGGCAGGGCTGCAGTGCAGGAATTCCAGCAGGGAAGAGACAAAAACGGGATCCAACACACCTCAAGGGGTTTCTCCAGCGCAGTGCACAGTGCTGGACTGTCCGAGGTGCTGGATTTATCCATGTCCTGCTCTAGAGGAGGGAAAGGTGCCCATATCCAGCCACCAGCCCTCAGCAGGTGACAGCTTTTTACCTGCAAACCCAGAGGCTGACCCTGTTCATGTCCCTCAGCAGGAGCCACATCCTTGACTCCTTTTCCATTTCGGTATCCCTGGATATGTTTGTCACAATGAGTGACACTGGCCCAGGTAGTGGAGGAGGCAGGAAGAGATTCCCACACCTGGATCAAAATAGATCCATGGGAAAATAAACAGCTCAAGGTGTCTAAATGTCCCTCTTGTCTCCATCCTTGCAGCCCCAACTTGACACCTTCTGAATCCAGTTCTTATGATAGAGGTGATTATCCTGGGATTACCCATTTGCCAGGACATAGGAGCTGTTCATACTCCCAATTGAAAAAAAAATAATTGAAACAAAAAAACAAAATAAAAACCAAAACACAAACAAATGAACAAAACCCCCAAAACAAAAATGCCAAAACACAAACAGAAGACCAGGTTTTGTTAACTTGTGGTTTACCTTTGGATTTTCCCATCACATCCCAAAAACGATTTTAGGAAAGGTGATTTTAATATTCCCTCCTCCTCTGGTCTTGAAGATGAGGCTGACAGAGCATCATCCAGTAACTGAGTTCTTCAGAAGCACCAGCTGAACAAGACTTGGGAATGCAGCTCCTTTCCAGTCCCTAAATGACCCGATGGATATGACAGCAACTTCCTCCATGATCCTAGAAATCCCTGAGGGCATTCCCCACATTAAATTTCTCCATTCCCCACCCATTTCCACGGCTCCTCATTCCAGATGTTAACAAGGTGATGCCTCAGGCTGTGGATGTCCTTTGGAGCACACAATAAGGATCCAGCCTGGATCAATCGGCTCCATCAGCTCCATCCCTCTCAGCGACTGCATCCCGGGTTTTATTTGCAAGGGAAGGGGAGGGATTTTTCCCCTGGATGTGGCACTTGGGAGGATGAATCTGGAGTAAGGAGTTCAGCTTCAGGGCCCCAGTGACAAAATAAGTCTGGTGGGGGACACCAAGGTGGGTTTTGGGAGGGCACCAAGGTGGGTTTTGGGAGGACACCAAGATGGGTGTTGGGGCCACACCAAGATGGGTTGTGGAATAAAGTGTATGAAGTGACTGAGATCAGCCGGAAAGAGGGAAGTAAAGGAACAACTTCTTTCCACCTTTTTCACAGGAGACGTTCATGGAGAGGATGAAGTCAGGTTCTTCAATGCGTTCCACAGCAAAAGGACAAGTGGGGACCATCACAGGGGACACCAAGGGAAAATGCCCAGCATGAGGGTGGGCAGACCCTGGGAGAGGCTGTGGAATCTCCATCCTCAGCTCAACAAGAAAACCCGAGGAGCTGAGCCTGGTCTAACTCTCAGGCTGGCCATTCAAGGGGTTGGAATGGAAATACCACCACTCCCTTCTATCCTAAATTATTCCATGATCCTGATTAACTCCCAGCGGGGCAGATCCCACTCAGGCTATGACCGAGATCTATCCCGATGTCCCAAAACCAGCCACTCACAGCTCTGCATTCCTCACGTCCCTCCCACTTCATTTGGAGAAGAGGGGATTGTACGTCTTGTGAAGTGGGAAAAAGCCTCCTTAGGAAATCAGTGGAATAACTGAGAAGATCCAGATGTTTGGAAGCCTCCCTCAGCTTACAGCAACAGGGTTTTTTTGAGGAAGAGCAAGAGGAGAGAAACTCATCCTGAAGTAGTTCTGGCTGCTCAAAGACTGGTGGCACCATCGAGCTGGATTGTCCCTAATTCTCAACCATGCTGGCAAAGCCTCCAAGCTGCATTCCCTGCACCACATGAGGAACTCCAGGATGACGCAGGACTCGGGGCAGAGCCAGCAGAGCATCCCTTGGCAGCCTGAAATCGGAAGGAAGCAGCAGGATGAAGGGATCATAAGCTACAGCCGTTGTCAGTGATATCTGCAACATTCCAATGGTCTCACTCAGGACCTGGAGAGGCAGAATAAAGGAATGAGGTCGCTGGTGAAATTGGTGGATGATCAGGGCGGGAATAGGAAAGGTGATGGAGAGGTGAGCGGAAGTGAGCAGAAGCAAAATCCAGCACGAAAGACAAGGTTCTTTCCAAGGAAGGACATTGTCCAGTCCAGCTGCTGAGGACGCACTAAGGAGAGCACGTCCATGGCTTTTTGGCAGCATCACAGGAGCACTTCAATATCCCTGGAACAGTCTTTGGCTGGGAATGATGTAACAACGCACACGGCCCTTTCTTCCAAGGTGAAGGAAGCAGGTCTTGGCTGAAATCAGGCAGCGTGGAAAAGATCCGGGCGCAGATTTCTTGGTTGAGTGGATGAATTCAGCTCAATCCTCTCCATACACTCTCCACAGAGTCAGGGCAATGATAGAAGCAGTTTTAAGGAATGATTAATCCCAGCCGAAGGATACATCTTAAACTTCCTGCAGGAATCTCTTTATCTCCAGTGACTATCAAGTTTCAGAGAATCATGGAGTGGTTTGGGCTGGAAGAGGCTGTAAAGATGACCTTGTCCCACCCCCTGCCATGGGCAGGGACACCTTCCACGATCCCAGGTTGCTCCAAGCCCCATCCAACCCGGCCTTGAACACTTCCAGGGATGGGGCATCCACAACTTCTCTGGGAAAACTCTTCCAGAGCTTCACCACCCCTGAGGGACATTCTCCTTGAAGGGACAGGAATTTCACTCACTGGCAGAGAATGAAGATCCCTTGACTGCAGGCTGTGAAGAAATATTCCCTGGGAATATCACACTGGAAGCAAAAGTTACTTGAAACTGGTATTCAGAAAAAAAAAATAATAAGGAATTCTTGATTCCTGCAATTTCCCAGGAATTCCTTGGGCTTTTGGGGTGAAGGGCATGGTCCAAGCAGGGAGCAGCTGTCCAAACTCACACGGTGGAAGGCTCTAACTAAGCATGATCAAGAAATAAAGATTATGGGAAGAGGTACAGGGATAGCACATCCTGCTGCCATCCGTAGCCCTGCCCGGATGTCTGACCATCAGCAACAGTGAAAAGGATCCAATAGGTTGGAGAATCAAGATATAACACAGGAGAATCAAGCTCCTGCTCCACAGAATCCAGGGAAGGTGTGCAGAGGAAATCGATTATTTAGTGAACTGCAAAATTTACTAGGAAAAGCTCTCCTGGGACTCATATTCCTTTTAATCCAGCAAATGTACTTGTAGTTTCCCATTGCTGCCTGAACAAGTGTTTCACAAGTCCCAGGTAGATCCTATCTCAACTTTATAGCTCTGCTTCTGACCATGGTGGGGAAAGGAAAAGAGAAGCTTAAATAAATTGACAGACCGGGGGATAAATTAAAACCATTTAAATGAAACAGGACTGGAGCCAGGCTGGGAGAGCTAGGAATGTCCAGCCTGGAGAAGGGAAGGCTCCAGGGGGAAATTAAAGCCCATTCTAGAGCCTAAAGGGGCTCCAGGGGAGCTGGAGAGAGACTTAGGACAAGGGATGGAGGGACAGGATACAGGGGGATGGCTTTAAACTGACAGAGAGGAGATTTAGATTGGATATTGGGAAGAAATTCTTCTCTTTGAGGGTGGAGAGGCCCTGGCACAGGTTGCCCAGAGAAGCTGTGGCTGCCCCATCTCTGGAAGTGTCCAAGGCCGGGTTGGATGGAGCTTGGAGCAACCTGGGATAGTGGAAGGTGTCCCCGCCCATTGCAGAGGAGTCGGAACTGGATGATCTTGAAGATCCTTCTCAACCCAAATCTTTCAAGGATTCTGTGAAACCTCTGGAAAATGAAGTCAGAATAAAGCAACGGATCCTCCAAATACTGGTGGACAAGAGAAGGAACAGATGAATGGACTCTTAAATCTCTGACAGCGCTCCATTCCACAAAAAAAAAAAACAAAACTTCATTTGGGGAAAGCCACCGGAATATTTGGGAACCCTAGTGCTTGCTGTTCCACACTTCATCTTCTCAGTGACTCACATTCAAACAGTGACATCAACCCATGGATGCTCCAGCTCGAGAGTAAGAGAAATTATGTGGATTTCAGGGGATCCTGGAAGTGTTTACACAGAGATTTTTGGTGTGTGCTCGCTTTCCGTGGAATCTTGGGAAAATAGGACTCATCCTGTGCCACAGGCACTTGGAACAAAGCTTGTGTGTGAAGGCTCCAGTAAAGCTGACCGACTTGGAGTATTGGGGTGGATGATTTCTAAAATCTCCCATGGGATTATCCATGACCCTGGCACGGTCTGGATTCCAGAGAGCTCCAGAGGAACGTAATTTACAATGATTTACACAACAAAGATGTGATTTTTTACATAGAACCATGGAATGGTTTGGGTTGGAAGGGACCTCAAAGAGCATCTTGTTCCAATCCTTGCCGTGGACAGGGACACCTCCCACTAGACTAGGGTGCTCCAAGCCCCATCCAGCCCCATTAGATCATGGATTGCAGATGGCCACATCCTGTTGTGCCAGCTCTGCCCAATCCCAATTCGTCCCTGACAAAGCCTGTGGAATAAACAGTCCAAAAGGAAAACCTGGGCCATTGCACAGAGCCTGAATAATCCTGCATTTCCTGAAAACCTCTGGAGACCACACCAAGCACCATCCTTCCTCTCCCACACAGCAAAACATTTGGAAACAACATTCTAGCCCTTTGCAACTTGTGCCAGTGGGAGAGACAAGCTGTCACCCAGCCCCATCATCCTGATGGACAGCAGCTTATATCCCACACCGGCCCCAGGAACCACCACTTCCAGCAGCTAATTCCAAAACAAAGCGTGCATTGAGGGGTTAGGTTTCAGTTTTTCCAGCTGGGAGAAGAAGAGGCTGCCAAACCAAATAACACCGACAGCTGCTCCAGGAGTCGAGCACGGCTCGGTGACCTCGGCTCCTTCTCACGGTGACCTCCCAGCAGCTCCTGGCCAGCAGTGCCACCGAGCACCAGGACAACCAGTGGTGGCAGCCAGAGCCACAGTTGGAGAGGCAGAACGTGCAGCCCGCCAGCTGTGAAACACATTCCGTCTTTCAGCACTATCCGTATCCTTCTGCCCTCTCCGTGATGTTCTCCCAGGAAGCAGCACTTCAGGATTGCTTTGAGAGGCCTTTATGTCCCAGTGATTTTTGCTAAACCAAAGGCTCTCGTATTTGCCAACAGTTCGAAGGCAGGATGCAACAAAGGGCTCCGAAATACTCGGATCAGGAGCCTAAAAGGGAATTTTCCTGATGTCAAAAGGGAATTTTCCTGATGCCACACAGAGACAAAGAAGGAACTCAATGCACTTTTCAAAGCCCTCTCTTATCCTCTTCCTCACCTGCTGGGCTGTTGAGAGGGGCTGGAATATCAGCCATGAAATCCTGTCCTGTGCCTTGTTCCCATCTCAGAATGAGCCAGGATGGACCCATGGCACAGAGGTTGGAAAATTTAAGGAGTGCCATCCTGGGGGACCAGTTTCCATCCTGTCATCCTGGACTGGGAGTAGTTTTGGCCACAGTGGGTTTGTTCAAACCTACCAAAGCTCTGGTGCTGTTCTGATCCTAGTCCAGAGTGACAAGATATTCCCACTATTCCCATTGGATCTGCTGCGCTTTCACGCCTTTTATTTCCAGCAACTCAACCCATTTGTCCGCACAGGTGTCTTTGGAGATATCTCAAGTTATCCTTGTAGACTCACCAGTCCCAAAGGACTCAAGTCTTCAGTGGATCCTTGGGAAATCTCCTGAAGACTTGCGTGATGTTGGATACCTCAGATGTCAGTAGGAATCATCCTTAACCAGCCAGGTCCAGCCCCTGAACTGGATAATTCCAGAGGAAAAATTGACATTTGAACACCTACTTTGGTTCTCCAGCTGTTTGAAGACCATGACCACCAAGGTTTTAGGGCTGTTCCATGGAATCATGGAACAGTTTGGGTTGGAAGGGAACTCATCCCATTCCAACCCCCTACCATGGGCAGGGAACCTTCCACTAGACCACGTTGCTCCAAGTCCCTTCCAACATGGCCTCGAACACTTCCAGGATCATTTCTTGCTTCCTTTTACTTTTACCCGTCCTGCAAGTTTCCAGTCACTGCTTGGTTCACCTCCAAGCATTGTTTTAACCCACAAAAATGTAAGAAGATGGGCAATGAGTTGGAGAAACAATCTCCAGATCCCTGTGTGCTTATTCCCAGCTGAGGAACCAAGTTAAAGGTCTCCGTCTTGGGACCGATGCGGTTTGGAGATAGGGAATTCTCATGGAGGTCTTCGATATAAGCTTTTTCCATAATCCTTGATCCGAGACAGTCAATGTTTCAGGACTACTCTGCCCTTAAGGAAGTTGGAAACTTCATGGATGCAGTGACCAGGAGAGAACATGGTGATGTCAGTTTTGTTCCCTATAATCCAGCAGCTGGAGTTATCCCTGAGATTTTCTTGCAGCACCAGGTGACGTGAGGAAAGTCCTTCCAGCTTTGTGCGGTGGAGAGAGCTGACCGTGGACTCCGGATTTTGTCATTTTCCTCCCAGATTTTCTGGCTTCCTTGCACATGTGCTTCCCAACATTCTCAGCAATCCACCCTCCACTACACCAAATTAAACAAGGAATTAGCAGGAGCCTCACCACCCAAATGTCCAGCAGGAGACTTTGCCCACAGAATCCCAGCTCTGAGGAAGGATGGGACACACATCCAGAGTGGTCACCTGGAATCTCAACTCTTGCACGTCCAATCTCAGCACTCAAGTGCCCAAACTCCGCAAGCAAAGAAGTCCTTGGGTCATTCCTTATTCCAGGTATTTAGAGGACATGGAGAGGTCACTTTAGGCTTGGGTGAACCCTAACCCTTGGAAACTTGGATAGGGGAAACTTCTCTGGTTTGCTGGGCAGAAAATCTCCCATCTCCCACTGTCTCCTCCCTGTTCATCTTCCCGTTCTTTGCAAAGCGGAGACGGGAACAGATGTTCCTCTGTTTTCCCACCCACCTCCCCCAGTCCCCCCTTGCTGAAGCGGGAAAGCCCCGGAGCACCTCCTTGGCACCTCCGCAACTCCGCGTTTCCTCACCTGTCACACGAGCTGGTGACAAGACGAGCAACACCCCCCAACCCGCCAGCCAGCACCGCGAGTCACCGGGGGAGAGAAAAAGGGGGTGGTGGGGACAAACAGATGTGCCACGAGTTGCTTCCCAAAAACGTGTTCGTGCATGGGGAGGTGCGAAAGGAATCCGCACCTCCCTCTCCCGGCGCAGGTACCGGAGCAGCTGCCGACGGCTCCGGATCCGCCACCTCATCCTCACTGTTTCCGTGGGATGTCAAACATGCAGCGCTAAGCAATGATCTCCTGCCATCTGCCAAGGTGAACCGTGGGCTGAGGGTGTCACATACAACTTGACAGGCTCTCATCCCCCTCCCTTTTTTTCCCCCTTTTTTTCCCTGTTTTTCTCCCTTTTTTTTCCTCTCAACGAGAGAGAAAAGAGGGAGAAAACGATTCTGCATTAGTTCAGAGACTTCATCCATCACCGCTGTTCTTTATCTGGAGAAAAGGAAGCTCGGGGGGACCTTATTGCTCTCCACAACTCCCTGACAAGAGGGTGGAGCCAGGTGGGGATCAGCCAGCGACAGGACAAGACGATACGGCCTCAAGCTCTGCCAGGGGAGGTTCAGGTTGGACATTAGGAGGAATTTCTCCATGGAAAGGGTTTTCAGGCATTGGAAGGGGCTGCCCAGGGAGGTGGTGGAGTCCCCATTCATGGAGGTATCCAAGAAAAGACTGAAAGTGGCACTCAGTGCTCTGGGCTGGGTGACAAGTCAAAGGTTGGACTCGACGATCTTGGAGGTCCTTTCCAACCGTAATGATTCTGGGATTCTCTGGATATCAGAGCAGGAAGTTCATTTAAAACTGGATTCTCTTCCGTTCCCAGCCAGGATGGAAACAGGACAGGGAAGCATCTTCTACCCTGACAATGCCACCAAATTTCTTTGGGATTAAAACGACCCTGTCGACCCTGGAAATGCCACCAGTCCCAGAGGCCATTTCCTCTTGGAAAGAGATGTCCACTCTTTGCCTGGCAAGAGGACTTTCGAAACCACAGACAACGAGAAAAGATTTAGGCCCAAGAGCTCCCTCCCCAGCAAGATTTCAACCAGTTTGTACTGACCTGGCCTGTTTGGGGAATTTTGGCAGGGACTGTGCAGGTTGCCATGGTAGATTTAAGGGCATGGGACCAGTTCCAGTGTAAACCGTCCTGCAGAGATACAAGCCTTAAATCCCAGCTTTTGGGGCCTGTCCTTGCAATCTGTCTGGAGGGGACTGGGAGAACTGGGACTCCTGGATTCCTCGCTGGCTTTGGGAAGGGGCGTATGGAGCTTGTGTGGACTTTTCTCCTTGTCTTTATGTGACAAGTACAAACTGTCACATCCTTGTCTCCTCTCCTCCCCTTCCGCCATCTTTCCTTGTCTGTAACATTCCCATGGATTCTTTCCAGATGCTTGATCTTCTCCCCATTGTATCTCTTTTTCCAACTTCTCTTCCCAAATTTCCTCTCAGTCAGCTGAGAGCTTCCACAGCCAACATTTCCAAGGGGGTATGGGCTCCCTTCCGAGGGCAGGATTATCACCCTGGGAACATGATCCCGGTCAATAACTATTGACTGATAAACCAACAATACATTCCAGTGCCAGCCTGTCGATTTCTGGGATTGATTTATCCGCCCCTCTTCCCTGATTTACGGGCAGGGATGGGAGGCTCAGGACAGCCACGCTGATGGTCTCCATCACTCATGGATTCAGCTGCTGAGGATCTTTGATTCCAGAGGGGGACGGCAGAGGTGTTTGTGGTTGGAACAAGCCCAGGGAAAGGGACAAGCTCAGAGGTGCAGATCTTACACCAAGGTCTTCAGTTGGGTCTCTGGCAGCCCCAAGTTGATTTTCTTCTCCTTCTGGCTTGTGGTGAGGGCTGAAATTTCCAAAAAAATTTGCATTTCCAGAGAGCTACTCACCTATCTCAAGTGGAGGTCTCGGGTTTCCATCACTTACTGGGCATGGTATCCCCGGAGGATAAGGAATGGCTGCTATTCCTGGTGATAGGAAATGCCCTGCTTCCCTTCCAGTGATGGTGGTGAGGACAGAAATCTCAGCCCTCAGGGTCTGACAGAGTGGGAAACCCCAGATCCCTCCCGAAGCCAGGATGGGACAATTCACCACCAGAACATCAGGGCTATGTGGATGAACTGTCTGTCCCTTGGCATCCCATGGGAAAACTTCCATGGTCTCCACTTCTGTCCATGAAGATGCTTCACATTCCTCTCCTGCAGGGTCACCAGCTCTGGGAATTTTGGTTGTAAATTCTTTTTACAAGAGCCTGAAAAATGAGGGACTGGAGGATGGATGATGCCTCATCCTCAGAAGGGGTTAGGTTGGATGGAGCTCAGCCAGGAGAGGAATTCCTGAGTTTTGGGACAGAAATATCCGGACTCACCTCCCTGTTCACACAGCAAATGTGCCGGTCAGGCTGCCTGAGAAGGGAATTCAATCCCATCTTAGGAATTGCTCCAGGATTTTCCGTGAGCAGGTGATGCTGCGATGTTAAATACCCGCAATGCTGGGTAAGTGAATTGCGAGTCTTTCGAAGTTGCGTGGGATTAATTTTGAACTAAATCCCTGGAAAACCACATGACTGCTGACATTTCAGTCGATCCCTGTTTTCCAGGCAGGTTTCCGCTCCAGAATTCCAGGCTCAGATGGTCACGGTTGTGCTTGAAGAGCTGGGGAGATTTCTAGTGATCATCAACAATTTTCTCAAGAATGATTTGTCTTTTGAGCCTTTCCCACCTTTCTTCCCTCCCTTAGAGACTTCCCTTTAGATTGTTACATCCTAGAAATATCCCTATTGCCTGTCCTCTCCAAGCAGGTATTGTCTGGCCTTTTCCTTTGCTTCTGGTCTCATGGAACAGTGGAAGGAACCTAAGGCAGGTACAGATGTTCCTATTGGAGAAATTCCAGAGGAGGCCACTAATTTGATCACAGGGCTGGAACATCTCTCCTATGGAGCCAGGCTGAGAGAGCTGGGAATGTCCAGCCTGGAGAAGAGAAAGCTCCAGGGAGACCTCAGAGCCCCTTCCAGCACCTAAAGGGGCTCCAGGAGAGCTGGAGAGGGACTTTGGACAACGGATGGAGGGACAGGACACAGGGAATGGCCTCCCACTGCCAGAGGGCAGGGATAGATGGGATATTGGAAGAAATTCTTCCCTGAGAGGGTGGTGAGGCCCTGGCACAGGTTTCCCAGAGAAGCTGTGGCTGCCCCATCCCTGGAAGTGTCCAAGGCCCACGTTGGACAGGGCTTGGAGCAACCTGGGATAGTGGAAGGTGTCCCTGTCCATAGCAGGGGGTGGAACAAGATGATCTTGAAGGTCCCTTCCCACCCAAACCATTCCAGGATTCCAAATGGAGTGACAAGAACAGCAGGGAAGGTTGCAAAGGTTTGGGTGGACATTCGGGAACCACGAGTTTTCCACAGTCCAACAGCACAGGTACAGGGACAGGCACATCCCACATGGGATGCAGCTTCCCGGGTTTCCTGGACAGCTTCAATCCCTCCCTTCGCCAGGTTCCAGAACAGACCTGCTCCTTCCCTGAGGGCAGAGCCTGGACTGCAACCACTGGAGAAGGAAATACTCCTGTGTCTGGTTTCTCCCATCCATTACTTCCCGTGTGTCTGAAAACAGAATTATTCATTTCCCCTGGAGATTCCCAGTGCAACTCTTCGTTCCAACATCTCTACAAACAGACAGTTTCCTCTTCCCAACTTCCCATCAGATAAATTGGTTTTTTCCAGGCAAATCTCAGTCAGCACTGCCCCTCTCACTGTCATTCCATTTTCCTGCCTGGCAGTGCACAGGATGGGGTTGGGAAAAAAGGGAAAGGGAGGGAAAAACGGGATTGGAGACAGAGGGAAAACTGGGTCTGATGTTGGGGGAAGGAGAAGGGTGGATTTTCAGGAAAGAGGTGAGGTCCTGGAATTGCAGCTGATGCCAAACACAGCTTATCCCTTCCACAGGGATCTGGTGTCACCAAAGCAAACACTTTGCAGGACTTTTTTCCCCTCCCATTTGTCCAGTTTGAAAATCCTTCCCCAAACAGGGACAGATACACAGCACCACCCCCTAATTATAGGATCATTCCCTCCCTCCCTCAGCTCCCATCTTGTTCCCACCCCATTCCTGCTTCCATCATTCCCTAAATCAGCTCTTCAGGAATCCAGGCTGATCATGGTTGGTCACTGCCCTGTCTCCTTTTAATTGGAGCCTTAATCTCTCATCGTTGTGATGATGGGATGGGTTTCTCCAGGCACTTTGGGAATGTTTAACTGCCCGTGCCCTCCGCAGCCCATTAGACACAAAATCTGCCAACTGCTCAAATTAGTTGGGAAAAAGTTTAGCACAGGGAATTTCTGCAGATATGGGGACAGGGGGACAACATTCCTGGGTTTTCTCCCCACCATGGTGGCCCCAGAGGGAAGAAAAATCTGGAGGTTCCCTTTGCAGATCCTGGGAAAAGGAGGAAATAAACAAAATGAGCATGGGAAGCAGGGTTAAGTGGTTCGGGATTCCTGGGACCTACTCTCTGCTCTTATTTGGGATTTAGGAATTATCTTGGAGGGTAAATGTCCAGGCACCAGGCAGGTGTGAGGGGTATGGATGAGAGGGTGGGATGTGGGAGCAACGTCCCAGGTTTCCACTATAAATCCATCAGTGAATCTCTTTCTCCACAGAACCTCTCAAGGGGTCTCATCATGACCCTTTCACTGGTGGTCCCAGAAAAGAATCATGGAATCATTTAGGTTGGAAAAGACCTTGAAGATTATCAAGTCCAACCACTAACCCAGCACTGCCAAGGCCACCACTAAACCATGTCCCCAAGTTCCACATCCACACATTTGTTGAACACTTCCAGGGATGGTAATTCCACAGCTGCCAAGGGAGCCTGTTCTAATGCTTGACCATCTTTCCATGAAGAATTTTTTCCTTAATATCCAATCTAAACCTCCCCTGGTGCAACTTGAGGCCGTTTCCTCTCATCCTGTCCCTGGTTCCCTGGGAGCAGAGCCCGACTCCCACCCGGCTCCACTCGCCTCTCAGGGAGTTGTGGAGACTAAGAAGGTCCCCCCTGAGCCTCCTTTTCTCCACCTCCAGCTCCCTCAGCCGCTCCTGGTGCTCCAGACCCTTCCCAGCTCGGTTCCTTTCTCTGGACACGGTCCAGCCCCTCAATGACTTTGTTGTCCTGAAGGAGCCAAAACTGACCCCAGGGTTGGAGGTGCCCCAGCAGAGCCAGCAGAGTGGGACAATCGCTGCCCTGGTCCTGTGGCCACACCACAGCTGGGACAAGCCAAGTGCTCTTGGCCTTCTTGGCCACCTGGACACATCTGGGCTCGTGTTCAGCTGCAACCAGCATTCCCAATTTTCCAACGGGAAGCTTTCCAGCCACTATTCCCCAAGTCCGGAGCATTCCATGGGACCGTTGTGACCCAGTGCATGACTCATCACTTGGCCTTGTTGAACCTCATCCCATTGGCCTCAGCCCATGGATCCAGCCTGTCCCGATCCCTCTGCAGAGCCTTCCTGCCCTCCAGCAGATCAATGCTCCAACTTGGCGCCATCTCCAAACTTGAGGGTTCCCTCAAGTTCCCTTA
>VZTF01007968.1:241123-295697 GCA_013397755.1 Cnemophilus loriae | reverse complement strand
CTCCCTCAGCCGCTCCTGGTGCTCCAGACCCTTCCCAGCTCGGTTCCTTTCTCTGGACACAGTCCAGCCCCTCAATGTCTTTGTTGTCCTGAAGGAGCCAAAACTGACCCCAGGGTTGGAGGTGCCCAGCAGAGCCAGCAGAGTGGGACAATCACTGCCCTGGTCCTGTGGCCACACCACAGCTGCGACAAGCCAAGTGCTCTTGGCCTTCTTGGCCACCTGGACACATCTGGGCTCGTGTTCAGCTGCAACCAGCATTCCCAGTTTTCCAACNGTTCAGCTGCAACCAGCATTCCCAATTTTCCAACGGGAAGCTTTCCAGCCACTATTCCCCAAGTCCGGAGCATTCCATGGGACCGTTGTGACCCAGTGCATGACTCATCACTTGGCCTTGTTGAACCTCATCCCATTGGCCTCAGCCCATGGATCCAGCCTGTCCTGATCCCTCTGCAGAGCCTTCCTGCCCTCCAGCAGATCAATGCTCCAACTTGGCGCCATCTCCAAACTTGAGGGTTCCCTCAAGTTCCCTTAACCAGATCATTAATAAAGATTTTAAACAAGATTATTCCCAGTACCGAACCCTCTGGAACACCGGTCCCAAATGGGTTGAACTCCATTCCCTGACACTCGTTGGGCACAGCCAGTTTTTTTTTCCTGGTGAACAGTGCATCCATCACAGCCACGAACAGCCAGTTTTTCCAGGAGAATGATATGGGAAACAGCATCAAAGACTTTACTAAATTCTAGGCAGACACATCCAGTCTTCCACTAAAAAGTTTGGGAAATAATGAGATTCAGGCAGTGGAAGAATTTCCAGGTGCATTCATGGGAATGATCCTTTGAGCAGCAACACCTCCAGGATGGTTTTGTTGTTCTGTATCAAATCCAAGGGTGGAGATGAAGTTGGGTTTTCTCCTCCAGCTTTTCCAGCATGAAGCTCTGAGGGTGCTCCAAGAATCACATAATCACTAAGGTTGGAAAACACCTCCAACATCATCGAGTCCAACTTTGGCCGTCACCAACCAGAGCATTAAGTGCCATGTCCAGGCTTTCCCTGAACGCTTTGGTGACTCTGGTTCAATGTATCTCCAGCAGATTGGGAGGTAGAATTTCATAAAAAAGCCTTCAAATCCACTTAAAAAATGGGGATTGTCCCCCTAATGTCAGGAATCTCAGCACAGCCCTACTTCAAGCCCTCGCAAAGGAACAGCTTCCCACGGGAGCACTTTAGGAAGCTGAGCCCTGATCCTGGCAGCAAATCTGTCAGCCCTTGGTTTTAATGAGGGAATAATCCAGATGAAAGAATCCCCCCTCACATGCAAAACATTGGAAAAAGGGAAAAAAAAAACAGTGCTGGCTGTAAATGTCTCCAGTGAATGTCCTATTTTCCCAGGCTCAAAGCTTATTGATTTAAGTCTTCCCCTGGAAGGCTCATCCCATGCCATGTTTTGATGTCCCGGAACAACAGCTTCCAATATCCAGTGTTACTCTGCAGCTTCTCGGAGGAAAAAGATCCCATTTTTCACGTGAACTTGAGAAACAGAGAAAAAACATTGAATTTTGCTACTGTGTTGAAAATATCTTTATTTTTTAAGTGGTTCTGGAGTATTTTTGTTGGGATAAGAGCAGAGTCAGGACTATCTGCTTAAAAGGTGAAAAATATCAGGGAATTGTAAGCAGGGCTGGTCAAGAATAGTTCGGGGTTTTTTGGTTTGTTTTGGCTTTTTGTGGGTGGGGTTTTTTTGGTTTTCTTTTTAATGAAATTATTTTTTTGGCAGACGATTTCAGTTACTGAACGCCAGCCTCACACCAGATCTCCCACTGTTTAGAACATTCCCTCCTGCTCCCGTAAATCCTTGATCCGATCAAGATAAGCAGTGCCTGTAGGATCAGCACCAGGAGTAAATTCCCACAGGGGAAGGACAGGGAACAACCAAAGTGGTTCAATATTTGGCAAATATCATTTATTCCCTTCCAAATAAGTGTATCCAGAGCCATGAGCTGTTCAGCCTGTGGATTATCCTGCTTTTTCTCACTTTCCCGCCTACCTGGGATGTGTTTGAGCTCGAGTCTTACACTTGTTCCGGGTGATTTATATTCCCACTGTGGAGCACGGGAATGACAAGGCAGAAAAATCCCACAGCAGCCTCTTAAACAACTCAATAGAGGGGCCAACGTTTTTGGTTTTATGTCGTCCATAAAATTTTATGGATTGGAACTCGCTGGGTTTGCTTTATGGAATTAAAGGAAGTGGTTTCTTTATTTTCCTGTTATTTTTTCAAATCCACACTAACGGAAAAGCTCCTAAAGGCATGAACCTGATTCCCCTCCTCTGCAGAGAGCTGGGCACCAGGGCAGGAAAAGCGGGAAGGGAAAGGAATGAGGGAATCCTCTTCCCTTGAAATTCTGCAAGTGGGTTATGGCAAAGTCCCAAAGACGTGGGACCAAATTTAATTTGGTGGCTCAAGAAGAGGCCACAGCTCCTGGAGTTATCGAGGGAAAGATGCCGGAGACGGGGCTGATATCCATGACCTGCTGGTCCCCACAGCAGAAACTGGGATGGGTTCTGGCCTCACTGCCTCATTCCAAGGCCATGTTCCATTGTCACTATCCTCAAGGGAGAAAATCCAAGTTGAAATGGAAGAGGATCCAGCTTGACACAAGGAAAAGTGATTGGATGAGGAAGGTGGTCACAAGCTGGAACAGGCTGTCCAGAGCCCTCTTGCTCCTTCCCAACCTCACCTATCTCAGGATTTTGGAGAGGAAAGCTGAGCTGAGCACAAGGATTGGATCCAGAAACACCTTCCCTGGATTACGGTGGCTGCCTGTCCCCAGCACACGCCACTCTTGGAACTGGAAGGACCAGTAAAAATACATGTGAGGCGCATAATCCCCAGGCAGGGATCAGAATTCCCATCAGAACTCAATGCACCATTCCCATTGGGTTCATATCCACGGTGACACATCAATTCACCTCCATTCCTTCTCCATTCCTCTTCTCCACGAGGGCTAAACAGAGGGAATGAAGCCTCCATCACTGTGGGCTCTGCTAGGCCAGGCTTTGATCTTAACTCACCTGAAGGAGCAACTCCCTGATCCCAGGAAATTCTCCTGGAGCCAGGGAAGACATTCACCTCTGGCGCCATGAAAGGTCACCCCAAAGGCAGCAGGAAAAGGACTAAAATCTTGAATATCTCAGGGAACAACAACCTCCGACTTCTAAATTCCAAAATACAGGCATTTTCCATCACCCACCTTCCATCAGACGGAGCTGCCGGAAAACAGAGCTGGAGCAAAGCAGGGAAATTAAACCCAAATTGACTTTGTGGCAACACGAGCCATAAATTGTGGTTACTGTGGCCAGGGCTTGGCATTATCCCACTGCCAATCCATCTTTTCCTTTGATTAAACATCCCGCACTAATTCCATTTCCAAAGGCCGAGTTTATTTCCACAGAATCAAATCCCCTCCCTCGCTAATCCATTCCCATCTCCCGGCTGAAAAACACAGCCCCAAGATTGGACACTGAGATGTTCCTGGCAGGAACGTGGCATCACAGGGAAAATCCTGTGGACTGAGGAGAATGGAATAAATCCCAGAATTTCCTTTATCCTGACTCACTCAGGGATGGGTTTTCCCTGCTGGATTAGCTGAGTGCTTCCCCCTCACGCTCCGACCACCTCCGCGGAGCTTCTTGCCCTGATCTGAGGGTATCCATACAGATTGGAATATCATCCCAGATTTGTACACCTGCCCATCCTCACAGGTCTTCCCATGGTCCCAGAATTCCTCGTGTCTCTTGGCCAGCCTGGCCCAGCAGCAAAAGATCCTTCTCCAAGCTTGTTCTCCAGGGAAAGCAGATCCCTGCGGCATTCCTAAACCACTGCTCATGGCTGTTCCTTTTTTATATCCCGGTTTTAACCTGAGTCCCTCCTTCTGAGTATTTTTTGGGAGCCTGAAGGCAATTAACACAAAGCCATTTTCAAGGCTGGCTGTGGACACAGGGATATTTCTTTTCTCTTGGAAAGTTAGGTAATGGAGGATGTGTGGTGCCACCAGAGCGCAAAACTTTCCCTGTCCTCCCTCCATCCCTTTCTCCTCCATTTGGGTGGCCAGAAGGGAATGAATTTTTCCTGGGAAGGGGTGAACACGGCTGCCATGTTCACCCTCGAAGTCCCACCATGCCACCACCTCCACTTTGGAGCAGGAGCTCTCCCATTCCTCCCCCAAAATCACCACTCCCAAACCAGCCAGGGAGTGCACGGCCGCAAATTTTCCCGCTGCAATCCACGCCTGGCTTCTCCATTAATCCTCCCACTCTCCTCAATACCTGGGCTCATCCGGGTGCCTGAGAGGATTTGGAAAAGGCAGGGGAAATATAATTAGACGAGATGTTGCCCTCGGAGTCAGAGCCGGGGCCGGCTCATTGAAGGGCAGCGGTCAGCAGAAGGAGCGGAGAGGAGTCAATTTCGCACGGATAACGGAGCCGTTCCGGCTGATTACGGATTTGATGAGGGAAGGGGTTTGATTTTGGCGGAGTGACAGAAGCCTTACGGTCAGTTGAGATCTTGTTTAAGGAGGGCAAGCGGATCTGGACTGGGGATGACAGATAGGGAGACAGGGATGAGCGGGACAAATTGGCCTGGTTTCCTCCTGTTTTCCTTCTTGTTGTCCCTGACCTCATCCAGCCAGGCCTGGGCACCAAGCAGGGAAAGGCAGACAGGAATGCTGCCAGGAGCTCGAGGAAAGGAGAGGGAAAACAGCAGTGATAAAGAACTGGAGGAGGCAGGAAAGACAGGCAGAGTTTGCAGGATCTTCCCTAGGATCGTGTCTCAGCCTCAGTCATTCCCGTGTTCTGGTTCCATCACCTCCGCCTTCATCCCAAAACTCTCTGTGCACCAAGGAGGAGAGCAGAGATGGAAAAAGAGACCCAACCTCACAGGAGGTTTGTCCAACCTTCCCCTTCCTGGTTATTGCTCTGGGAATTGCCTCCTGGGAATGGGAATGGAAGGGCTGTTGCTTGTACATCCTGCTCCCATCTCCTCTGAGGCCAAAGCACAACAGA
Source organism: Cnemophilus loriae (assembly GCA_013397755.1). Lineage (NCBI taxonomy): Eukaryota > Metazoa > Chordata > Aves > Passeriformes > Corvidae > Cnemophilus > Cnemophilus loriae. The sequence continues at coordinate 290,632 of VZTF01007968.1, read as the reverse complement.
ATCAAAGAATCCTGGATTGGTTTGGGTTGGAACGGATCTCAAAGAGCCTCCAGTTCTGACATCCTGTCGTGTGCAGGGACACCTTCCACTACCCCACATTGCTCCAAGCCCCGTCCAACCTGGCCTTGGACACTTCCAGGGATCCACAGCAGCCACAGCTTCTCTGGACAACTTGTGCCAGGGCTTCCCCACCCCTCCAGGGAAGAATTCCTTCCCAATATCCCATCCATCCCTGCCCTCTGGCAGTGGGAAGCCATTCCCTGTGTCCAGGCACTCCATCCTTTATCCTCAGTCCCTCTCCAGCTCTCCTGGAGCCCCTTTAGGCACTGCAAGGGGCTTTAAGTTCTCCCTGGAGCATCCTCTTCTCCAGACTGGACATTCCCAGCTCTCCCAGCCTGGATGCAGCCAAATTTTCACCTGGGGGTGCCAAACCTCCCAATTAGTTGTGATTCCACCCTAAAATATCCCACCCTCATTTCCCTCTGGAGGCTGACATGGAGCCAGGGAGAGGAGACTTAATGGGATACCAAGTCCTCATTCCAGTGGTGGAGGGCGATGGAGATGTTTAGACAGCACCTGAAATTTTATGTGAGACTTGAGGTCACGTGTCATGGACAAGGTCACACCTTTGGTGCTGGTAATTAATCCGAATTGTTAATTGCAGTTGTTGTAAACAGAGAAGGGTTCTTGCCCTCATTTGGTTGCACAGGTAAGAGACAAATTGAAGCACCTGGGAAACTCCGATCAGGCAGAGCTGCTGGAAATTCAGCCCCGTCTCCCTTTTCTGTTGTCACAAGGGGATTAAGTGGCTTTTCCAGGTGCTCCAGGTGTCACATCCAATCTCCTAAGCTCCCACTGATTCCACAATCATGGGACAAGCCCTCCTCCTTTAGCAGGACACCCAGCAGCACCTGGGAAGTGAAATGAAAACGTGAAAAATCAGGAAATGGGGTTGACTTTGCCTTGCCAGGGAGGGAATCCTGTCCTGGATGAAATTTCAATTTTACCAAGTGTTAAGGAATTTTGCCTGGGAAGAGGGTCTGGACCTGTAACACTCCACAAATCACTCTCATGAGGATGAGGATGCTCAGGGATGGAGGCCACATTGCCAGCAGGAAAAGCAGAGCCTCCAACGACCCAAAAAAAGCAAAATCCTCACAGTTCTGGTGCTCTAATCCTCACTCTCCTGCATCCAACGGTGCTGAAATGAGGCTGGAAAAGAGGTTCAGCCTGGAAGTCAGCGGGAGTTCAGCACTCAGGAAGAAAGGAATTGCAGTCTCCAGCCAGAATCCGAAGGAGGGGAACATTCCATGTTAATAAACAAAATAAAAGGGGAAGTTAAACTCATCCTTCTCCCACTTGTCCTGGTGATGGATTTGGCTTTCAGTTCTCCTTGACAATCCCTAAAAATTAACCCCAGGAGTTGTACAATTGTCAGATGTGAGCGGGACAATCAAAGCCTTTCAAATCCATGTTTTGTCAACAAAAATACAGGAAGGTATTTCCATGAAAATTCCCCCAAAATATTGGCCCTTTTTTCCCCTGCAAAGCTCGGAATCTCATTTTATATCAGCTCTGAAGTTCTTTTTTATCTGTCATCATATCTTAAAATGATAAGAATTAATCTCAGTAGGGAGTTATTTCTTCGCTTCTCTTGCAGCTCAAAACAGAAAACACTTTTTTTTTCACCCCCACCTTAATCTGAAATAAGTTTAATTTCATCAGGGAAAATTCATCAGCGGAACAGAGAGATCAAATCTTGCCTCAGAATAAAGCAGGGAGCTCTCACCTGGTACCTGCTGCCCACCAGCTTCCAAAGGCAGCTCCAATATAATTAAATAACGATAATCCCGAAGATACAAAGCCCAGAATTCTGCTTAAAGCTGTGCCGCCTCCATTCCAGACACCTGACTGTGACTGCAGGTGATTTATTTATTATATATTTGATTAATTAGCTCAGGAAGGATTCTAGCAACCTTTCCCTGCGTTTTCCAGAGGCTCCATCCAAAGCCCACTTAAGCCAGTGTAATAAAATCCTTTGCCTTCAGATAAATCCATGGGCACGCGCCAAGGGTTAATTTCTGTTTCACTTCCTGCTGGGTTTGCTCCTCTGCCATCCCTGGTGACTTCCCTGGAGTTATTCCAGATTATCCAAAATAAGTCAGCCCCGGGAAAACTCACCTGGATGAGGAGGAGATCTTGTCAGTCACCTTCCCTCAGACACAACCTCTTTTCTGGAGTAACATTCCCCTGCTTCCCCCTCGTCCCGGGGTGGGAAAACTCTGGAAATTAATTTCGGGGTGAAAAAGTGAGGAAGGAGAGGAGCTCTAAGGAACAGAATTCCCCCAGAGGTGTCACATGGAAACAGAGTTTGGCTGGCACAAAATGCCACCTCCCAATCCCGAGGGGGCTGGCATCCCTCCAGAGCTGTGATCTCATTCCCGCCACCTTCCCAGAACTGCCACGTCTGATTCCCAAATCTGCCTGCTGAGGGGGTCCATGCAGGCATCTCCCTCTTCCCTGAAGTTAAAAGCTTTGGGATGGTTGCACCCAGATGTCCCACGGTGGCACATGTGGCTCGTCCCTCCCTGATGCATCCCCATGTCCCCACTCCATCACCTTTCCCCTTTTCCTGCAGCTGGAAAAGGAGGATAATAAATATTGATCCCTCTTGGGTGGCGATTTGGGGATGGGAAAGAGGGACTTTACCCAATTTTTATCAGCAGAGAAGGAAGAGAAACTCCCTCATCCCTCCCGTGCTCCGGAACAGGGATGGGAGCCGCGCTCCGAGCCCGGGAAGGAAATTGCCTCTCCCGCTCCAGTCCCTGGGAAACCTTTAATAAACATCTCCGCCAACTTCCAGGCCTTGTCCAATCTTGACAAATTGGAGTGGAACAAATCCTGTTTGGTTGTAATGCAGCGATTCCAGGGGAGATGGATCCGAGGGAAGATGGATCCGAGGGAGGTGGGAGGTCCTGCGGAGCCGTTTAACATCTTTTGGCTGGCAGTGACAGCAGCGAGGAAGCACCACTGGAAAAATGTCCCCCTCCCTGTGAAGGGACAGGACGGGATCCCATTGGGATGCTGGAGGGGACTTAGGGATATTCCTCCTCGGAATGCCAACTATATTCCCAAAAAGATGCCTCCCATGAGGGCAGCTCTCACCTCACCAGGGAAGTGTGAGGTGGTGGAAATTCCTTCCCCAATCCATCTCTTGAGGAGTTAATTCCTCTCTCTCTCCATCCTGGGATCCCCCGGCCATCCTGGGATTTATTTTTAAACCCTGACACCCCAAGGAGATTCCTGGGGTGGGGAGAGGTGTTGCCTTCAGCTGTTTTTCCGGGAAAAAAAGCATCCATCAGGTGGGAAAATTATCCCTCAAAATGGATCAGGGATTTGGTACCAGGATCTCATCCCACCAGCTGGGAACTGAGGGATATCAGGAGTCCACTGCTAGATCCAGTTTTATTTCTTATCCCAAAAATCATGAATTTGGGAAGAGGGGGAAGAAATTTTTCATTCCCAAATACACAATAATATTCCAATAAAACTGGAATTTGATTTGGGCCAATTAAAACAAAGAAAAAGGATTTCAGGAATGGGATAATTCTGCTTTAAAACACTCCCAGAATTGCACTTCCAATAGCCTCCTGCATCCAGGTATAACCTATTTGTCGGGAGCTGAATTGCAGAGCAAAGAAAAGAAAATCCCAAAATGTAACACCTCAGGAATTTGACCGGGAATAAGCTGGTTTACTAAATCTAGGACTGAAAATATATCAAGAAAGGGATATTTTGGAATTAGGCTGGGTCACACTTTCAAATTTCCTCTCCTGCTTCATCGCAACTCAAGATATTTATATTTATTTTTACAAAAAAGACATGGAGAAATAGAAATGTATTTATAATTATATTTTTAGGTGCGTATGTATAGAAATACACGGAATTTTTATGGAAGGCACATTCCTAAAAATATCCCTCAAGTCATCCCTGCTTTGATGTTTCCGTCCATTGAAATGTCCTGAAAATCATAAAATCAAAATGAACTTTCCTGACTCATCAAAAAGCCATAAAAATACAGGGGTGTGTCCTGGCAAAAGCTGGATATTCCCTAATTTCTATCAAGCTGCCCTATCCCAACGGAAATCTCCCACTGGAATATGCTCCACAAGCTCTGATCAATTAATGCAAAGTATATTTAATTTTTGTTATTTATTTAATGTTATTTATTTAATGTCATTTTTTAAAATCTGTTTAAGATTGGTTTTCCACAAGGGAAAAGTGGAACAGGAGACATCCAGGTGGATTTTAAGGCAAATCCTTAAATCAGGATCATGAGGCCAAATTTTGGCATTATTAGACCCAAACAGATATTTTAAAAATCTATAAATATTTATATACAAATATAAATATCATTAATATGTCCAAGACCAGGATTTCCATCCTCATTTTGCCTATTCCTTTAGGAAGAAGGAAAATTATCAGCAAAACCTCTTAACTCTTAATTTACGGGATTAACTTTTTTCCTAATTTTTAGCCCACAGAAAATACACAGGTCTTACGTCCCATCCCCAAAAGTTCTAGTTTTGAATATTTTGGGAGAGAATATATGGAACAGGGGAAGTGCAGAGCAATCCTTGTCCGGACAGATCGTTCCAAATCCATTCAGGGAGTGGGTTATGGAACATCAGATCGCTTTGATCCCTTCTGTTGTCGGGGACGTGGAGCCAAATTCCTGCTGTTCAACCGAAAAGTGAGGGTTTTTACTCTGAGGAATATCGTTATTCCTTTTTTCAAGGAATATTCTGCAAGTTAGGGGTAATAGTGGAATTATGGAATGGTTTGGGTTGGAAGAGACCTTAAAGATCATCCAGTTCCACGGGCAGTGACACCTTCCACTATCCCAGGTTGCTCCAAGCCCCATCCAACTTGGCCTTGGACATTTCCAGGGATGGGGCAGCCACAGCTTCTCTGGACACGCTGTGCCAGGGCCTCTCCACCCTCACAGCCAAGAATTCCTTCCCAATATTCCATCTAAATCTGTCCTCTGGCAGTGGGAAGCCATTCCCTGTGTCCTGTCCCTCCATCCGTTGTCCCAAGTCCCTCTCCACCTCTCCTGGAGCCCCTTTAGCCACTGGAAGGGGCTCTGAGGTCTCCCTGGAGCCTTCCCTTCTCCAGGCTAGACATTCCCAGCTCTCCCAGCCTGTCTCCATAGCAGAGGGGCTCCATCCCTTGGAACATCTCTGTTGCTTTCTCTGGATCTGCTCCAGCAGCTCCACATCCTCCTTTTGCTCTTATTCCTTGAAAGTCTTGGCCTTGCACAGTCATCTCCACCAGGAATTTCTCAAAAGAAACACTAAAAACAAGCCAGGCATGGGAAGTTTCCTTCCAGAGGTTTCATCCCTGCCTGCTCTCCCCGTGGAGCAGCCAAACTCTAATGCCAAAGCCACCAAAATAAATACTGGTGAGCGGGAGTTATGGACTTCTACAGATGCTGCTCCCAAAATCAGGGAAGGATGGATGAATCCTTCCTGGGCACAGAATTATTCCGGCCAAAATAGACCCAAAATCTCATCACTTGGAGTAGAAATGGGACGTAAAAAATTTTTTTGATGGGGCACATTCCATGTTTTTAAGCATACAAAGGATGGAAGATGGGATGAGGGATGTGAGAGGCTTTTTACTCTATGTTCCTTGAGCCCAGAAATGCAGGGAATTATGTAAAAAGATCTCCCAGGGGAATGCCAAAGTCCACCTCTGTCATGTGGGAGGCTGTAATCCTGAGGAATTCTTTCATCCTCAGCTCCAGGATTACTCCCATATTTCCAGCTGCGCTCCCAACACTCATTTTTGGCCTCCACAGATCCCACTTCTCTAGTTTTAAACATTCCCAAAGAAAAGCAAAGTTGGAATAAAAACTCCTCACTCCCTACACAGGTACTGAGCTTGGCCTGGTTCTCCTTGGGTGTCTCCAAGGGGAATTCTCACTTCAGTCCCTCTGGGAATGCTCCAATCCTCATGTTGCAAGAAAGAGAACTGCAAATCCATGTTAAATATTCCTTCATTTCCGAAGTGTGCTCCCTCTCTTCCCAATCCTGCCACTCACGTAAACAAACTTGAGAGGCCCTGAAGGATTTCTTGGGCATTGGTTGGTTGAGAAACTGGGATACAACACTCAAATTCCCTAAGGCAAACTTCCCTAAAATAATCCGGAGACCCGGTGGCAGAGCCAGGACTTGATTCCAGATCCCAGTTAGAGATCCTCCCTCAGCTGCATGATCCCAATTATTTTCTTGATTCCTTATGAAAATCCCTCTCCTGGTTTTGGTTATAAAGAGACAAATCTCTTTTTTCATGGGGATAGACCAGGAATTTCAAGAATTCAGGTCAGGTTAATGCCTTCCAAAAAAAAACAGAAAAGAGGATCTGAGCATTGGGAATTAGAGGATGGAAACCAGATAGGGCAGGAAAAGTCAAGGAACTGCCACTCAGGGAATTTCCTATGTAAATACGAGCCATCAGGTGTCCCAAATTTCTATTGGAAGTTCCGCTCTGTCTGAGCAGGGAATGCAGGAACGAGCGTCGGGTGAGGAATGAGGAGACACCTGAGTCAGGGCTGTAGCGATGGACGAGCTCCAGGAACGTGTGGAAAATGGGAGCAAAGGCTGGGAACCCTCAGCCCCCTGAAACAAAGCCCAGCACAACCCTGCTCCTCCCCATCTCCCAATCCATAAATCTCCGGAGCCACAGATTTGCCCGGAGAGGGAAGGGAGCTGCGCTTTATTTCTAGTCCCAGTGCTTTTGATGAGCTGCAGTATTGCCCTTCATACTCCTCCAGTCTCAATAAACCTGGCTAATTAGCATCCTGACCACTCAATTAATTAGGCAGGACACTTAATTATGACAAACTCCATTATCCGCTGGAGCCCGGCGTCCGATGGACATCAGCGTCGGGATATGTTCGGTAACAATTTGATTCGAGAGGGAGTTTATTGACCAGAAAAGATGGATGAGGAGATTAAAATCATCAGGAGAAGCAGCTCCGAGCCGTGGGCTCGGGTTATAAAGACATCCAGGATCCCAAATGAGTCGCTCCATCCTCATTAAGAGCCACGGCAAGAATGGGAAGATTTTGGGAAGAGAGAGGCAGCCCAGCTTTGAGAGGGTCCCAAATAAGGTGTGACGTGGAGGGTCTGGGTTTTCTCTCAGTCAGGACCCTGCCCTTTCCAAAGAGAAAGCACAGAGTGGAAAAGGCTTCACCATGTCCAAGCATCCCTTGGGAAGGCAACTCCTTTTTCCCAAAAAATAATCTGTCCCAAATAGCAGGGTCCCAAAAAGGGTCACATGTGATGCTTCCTCTCTGACAAGATGACATTTAACAGATGAGGGAAAAGCTGTGGAATCTACCTGGATTTTAGGAAAGCTTTTGATGCGTTTCCCACAATAATCCCAGTGGAGAAACTTGCTGGAGCATGTCCCAAGAAGGGAATGGAGCTGGGAAAGGGGCTGGAGCACCAGGAGAGGCTGAGGGAGCTGGTGGGGCTCAGCCGGGAGAAAAGGAGGCTCAGGGGGGACCTTTTGGCTTTCCACAACTCCCTGACAGGAGGGTAGAGCCAGGTGGGATCAGGATTTGTTCCCAGGGAACAGAGACAGGATGAGACGAAGCGGCCAGGGGAGGTTTAGGTTGGATATTAGGAGAAAAATTCTTCATGGAAACAGTGGCCCAGCCCTGGCAGAGGCTGCCCTGGGTAGAGGTGGAGTCACCATTCCTAGAGGGACTTAATGTCCATGTGGATGTGACATTTGGGGGCATGGTTTAGTGATGGCCTTGGCTGTGCTGAAGAATGGTCGGACTCGATGATCTTAGAGGGCTTTTCCATCCTAAATTATTCCATGATTCTATGATAGGTCTCCTCAGAGCCAAGAAATTAAGGGAATAAGGCTCCTTTGTTTGAATCCACAGGATGGATTTGCTACCCCAGGACTAGCCCAGAGTCAGTTTCCCGATTCTCCAGTAGTCTGTGGAAAGAAATCGATGAAATGGCCAAAGCTGGGAGAGCTGGAACCTAAACTGGGTGATATTCCATTGTCGACATGTCCAGGGATAACAGCCATGGGAAAAAACCCAAAACCAACCCAAAAAATACAACAAATAGCCCAAAAGAACAAATAAACAATACCCCCCCAACAAAACACCCAAATACACAAACAAACAAAAACATGGAAAAAAGAGGTTCCTCGGTGTGGGGAAAGGAGAAGAAGGGATTCACTTGGAAATTCAGCATTTCCAGCACAGGTTTGTTTTCCCGGTTTCTCCTGGCTGTGGAGGCCAAAAAGGTGGAAGGATCCAACATTTGTGGATCTCCTGCATCTCCCTCAAAACTCCGGAGGTTAGAGTTTTCACTTTAATCAGATGGGCCTTCCAGGCTGAAGAACACATCCCAAAATGCCACTTTCCTGGCAGATTGGATGGGATCATCCTGCTCCAGGATTTAGCCTCACAGACGTGGGTCTCCCTCGGGACCCAGCTCTGTTTAATCATCGTTAGGGATTTAGTCCATCCCAGACCATATCCAAGTATCTCACCACACTTCCAGCCTGTTCCCAGCCGCTCTTAATCCTTTCCCACCTATTCCCGCTTCCTTCCCAGGAGATGTTCACCATCCAGATGTCTCGGCCTGGGATGTGCAAGGTGGAAGATTTCCATAGGATAACGAACCAGACTCATCTGAGGAGAGCTTCCCAAAAAACCTGCTGCAGTTTCCCCCCAGTTCACCCTTTCTCCCAAATTATGGGAAACTGTAATATATTCTATTTGATTTGATGAATATTTTTGGATTTTAAAGCTTCTTGGGAATTTTTTTGCCATCATTTGTCATAAAAAAAAAGAAACATTTAGGTTCTCTCATCAGGAACCTAAAAATCAGAGAAAAAAATGAACTTAATTTTTTTTTAAAGGCTTTTCTGTGTGAAAAAGTAGACGCAGAATATTCCTATTCATCTCCCAAAAGCAAATATAGATTCTATCCCAATTTCCAATGATTTGAAATGTGATTGGAAGTCCAGAGGGGCTGGCCAAGGTTCTCTTTGGATCCTGGGAAACGCCACCTTAAAATATTGGATTTCTTTAAAGTTTCACATTAACTCCGCATGTCTGGGTTTATTGCCTTTGGCTCTGGCATAATTGTACCATCCCTATAATTTATTTTCCCATAATTAGTGATATCCACTGCCAACTTCCACAGGTTTTTAGGACTGATGCCACAGTCCTAAACTGGGAGAAGGTGGTGATCCCTTCTGTTGTGAATGGCTTGGTCTCATTTGGAAAAATAAAGGGCATCCATAATTTTTTTCAAAATTACTCCAGGCTAAAGGCAGGGCTGGCTTTAGTCCTGTCGGAAACAACAAAGGAGCCTTGGAAAAGGCTGTATCCTTCAGCCTTCCCTGAAGGAGAATCTTCCAGTTACAAAGGGTAATGGAGAAGAGGAGGAACAACCATTAATCCTAAAGAAATCCTATTCCAACACAACACGTGCCCAGTTTTGAATGGAATTTCAGCCATACACAGGGTCCAGATCCACCTTTTCCCAGCAACATCACCAAGGGCAAAGATGGAAGTAACTGGGATCCGACACCAGTCTAAATTCCTATTAAATTCCTGTTAAATTCCTGGGCTAATGAACAGGTTTCCTATGAATTCTTGTAAATATTGCTGGTTCCCACAGAGCAAGGACTGGGGTTTGGGAGGGACTGGTCGTATTCCATGCGAGGAATGGGAAAGCCAGATGTGTTTCCAAAGCAAACACCAGCTGCTGCCTCTCCCATGAGGAGCGGATGCGTTGGAGATGCTCCATCCCTGGAAGTGTTCAAGGCCGAGTTGGATGGGGTTTGGAGCAACCTGGTCTTGAACACTTTCCACTACCCCAGGTTGCTCCAAACCCCATCCAACCTTTCTGTGAATACTTCCAGGGATGAAGAGTTGAGTCTGGCCACTGCAAGCCATCCACGCTTGGCAGAGGTTTGTCCCAGGTGGAGAGGACTCTTGTCAGGTCTAATCCATGCCCAGTCTTTCCAGGAACTCTCTGAACCATGAAGACCCCACTCCAAGTCCCAGAACTCCTTGTGTCAGGATTCGTTCCCCAAAAGACAGAGGCGAAACTCAACCACGTGGCTCCAAGAGCACCACATTTCATTTTCCCGTGATTTATCTCCCGTGGATAAGGAAAGCTGGGCCAAACAGCTGCTTTAGCTCTGTGAAATGGAGAGAGATGGATGAGCAGAGAGTTGGATCCACACACAGGAGAAAATCCAAGAGTTTCATTCCTCTTAATAGCTAATTTCCAGAAATGAAACCTGGGAGAAAACACTGAACTCGGAGGCAATTCCACAGTGAGAATGAGGCAGAAATCAGGAGATGGGAGGAGGGTTGCTCTTCTCCCAGATTTCTCCACAAAGGCATTCCGTCGGTCTTTCGTAACTACAAAATTTATCACTCCAAATTTCCCAGAGAGCAGAGCTTGGGGAGAAGTTCTCTCTTGAAAAATCTCTTAGAGCCAAAAAAAAAAAAAGGAATTTTAACAATATTGAAGCTTTTCTCAGCCACGTTTCAATTCCATTGAATTTTCAGTGCCTAAATTGCCTTCCTAATTCCAAGAAATTAAAAATAGAAGGAAATGCATTAAAAGAGACATTTAGATTTTGCAGCTGAGAACAGCCCTTGAAATTCATCTCGAATTAAAAAAAAAAAAAAAGCCCAAACTTGGAGCCAACTTGGAGCGTTCCCAACCGAAACAAAATCTTGCAACCAATTGTTGGGAGCCAATTGGTCAATTGGCCTCCATCACTTTTTTCCAAGGAGTCAGTCTGCTGGAATACACATGAAATGTTCATTTCCATCCCAATCCGATTCCAAGACTGCTGACGAACCTGATGTTTGTATATCTGTTCTGCTTTAAGGAGACTCACGGATTCTCGGCCTGCCCAAATTTCCCTGCTGTTCTCCCTGCAGCCTCACCTCCCGCTGGACGATCCCACGGATTTGGGCAGGCTGGTTGCATCGCTGCCAAGAGCATCCAGGTTCATCCCTCCACAGCTTCATCCCATCTCCAGCTTCAGGTGATCAAGGCGTCCCTGTCCATGGAGGGTTGGAACTGGATGAGCTTTAGGGTCCCTTCCAACCCAAACCATTCTGGAATTCTAGGATTCTCGTCATTATTTTCCCTTCCTTTTCTGTCCTGCTAAACAGTTTTTGTCTCAATTCCTCAATTTTACCTTTTTTTTCCTAATTCTCTCCCTATCCCACTGAATTGAGGGGGATTGAGGAAGTGCCTGCGTGACATTGGTGGGTTAAACCAAGGCACTTCCAAAGAGACTTAGGCCAACGGCTTCAAATCCAGGGTGGAATGTTTCCCAATTCCCTTCTGTCAGTCAAGGATGCTTTCTACTCACAGATAACCAGATCATTCCGTGACTTATTTTTCCCTGGAGCACAGCTGCTTGTTCTGGCCACAGCCAGAGCTTTCCCATGGAATTCAGGGCTGGACCACACAGGGAAACGTGGTTTTCCACCAAGGTGCCTTCCAGAAGCTCATTCCTCTTGCCTGCAGAGAAGGACCCAAAGGCAAGGACCCTCAGGATGAGATAATGGTGCAGGGAGTCTGTGTATGGGCCTATCCCAAGGATATTTGGGTTTTTAAAGGAAGGCAAAGGTCTGGAGCACAAATCTGATGAGGAGAAGCTGAGAGACCTGGGGAAAAAAAACTGGAGAAAAGGAGGCTCAGGAAGGACTTTCTCACTCTCTGCGATTCCCTGAGAAGAAGGTGGAGCCAGGTGGGAGTCGGGATGTGCTCCCAGGGAACAAGGGACAGGACAAGAGGAAGCGGCCTCAAGTTGTGCCACTGCAGGTTTAGGTTGGCTATTAGGGAAAAAATTCCTCATTGAAAGGCTCTCCAGCCCTGGCACAGGCTGGACACCATCTCTGGAGGGATTTAAAAGCCAGGTGGATGTGGCACTCGGGGACACGGTTTAGTGGTGGCCTTGGCTGTGCTGAGGAATGGTTTGACTCAATGATCTTGGAGGGCTTTTCCAACCTAAATAATTCTGTAATTCCGTGACACATCCAGGAGAAGAACGTGCTGGTAAGTGGTGGGGAAAAGCACTTGACGGAGAGTGCAGAAATCATTCTGGAGCTTGAAAACTGGGAACATGGAGACAATAGGACAGAGAATGCAAATTTGGGAACTGGTAGGGAAGGGAAGGAAAGGGAAAGGCACAAATTGATGCACTGAAGCAAATCCTACAGAGGCAGAAGAAGCAATGATTTGCTCTGCTGACCATTTGGGAGGGGAGAGGGGCCTGTGGGATTGGCCTCTCCCCTCAGTCTCCCTCCTCTCCCTCTCTCCCTCCCTCCCAGACAATGGAGTGAATTAAGTTTGCCGAGTTCCGTAGGAGGCATCAGGCGTCAGCTCCAATTATTCACCCTCTGCATCATAATTACTGCAAATGGTCCATTAAAGGAAAATTATCATCAATATGATTTTATCAGACAGCGGGGAAATGAATAAAGGAAAGTGCTTATTCTCCCATTGTCCCGTTAATAGAGACGTCTTTGAAATGGAGGATGTGAAGGATTCCACCTCTCCCAGGAATGTGGGACGCAGAGGGGAACCACGGGTGATCACACACGAACAGGCTCCGTCTTCTGGGATGGAAGTGGAAACTCGGATCCGTGCCTTCATCTGATTATCCAAGCAGTGGACGAGGAGCTGGGATTCTTGCACAAGGTGTCATCTCTGTCATCTCAGGACACCCTCACAGCACCTCCCCTTCTTCCCAGTGTCACCTTCAGCTTTAAACTCAGCACCGAAATAATTTTAAGGGAGTTGAAATCCGTTTGATGTGGTGGTGTTCAGTCAAAGGTTGGATTTGATGATCTTGGAGAGCTTTTCCAGCCTCAATGATTCCTTGATTCTATGAATCCAACCCAAAATGCAAACTCAGGTCAGTGCCAGATCGCCCTTATCATCCTCATCTTGCTGTGAGGAGGCTTTTCAATGGCTGCATCTGGGATCCTGAACCTGGAGAACATGGGATCAGAGTTCCTCATCATGGAAACATTTTGGTACTCATTGTAATTAGGCTACAACTGCCGAAAAACATCAACTAATCCCAGCTCTGCACCAGAAAAGGTGAGAGGTTTGTGCACTCTTGGATTCTGGGATGCTCAACCTCCACCTTCGCAGGTGGGAATTGAGGTTTTGGAGGTTGAGAAGTTCAACTTTCACTTCACAGGTGGGATTTGCTGGTTTGGATGTTAAGAAGCTCAAAAGTGCCCCCCACAGAAGGGGAAAAATGAGTCACCAAGAGATGTCCTGGATGTTCAGATCACCTGAATTAATTATCTCTGCCCAAATATCTCGTTGGGAAATGCCAAGATTTAAGCAGGGATTGGGATGGAACCCCCAGTGTTGTGGTTGACCTTCTAAACAGTGTTCAAAAGACACAGAGCCATGAAGGGAAAGGCAGTCGGGTCCTTCCAGAGTGGAAAATATGGGGCACACAGCAAAAAACTTTGGATTTTGAAGTTATTGCAGCAGACGAATAATTCAAGAAAGGTCAAATCTCTCATTTGGCAGGAGTAAGAATGAAGCTCCATGAGATTCCTTGTGGGCTCTCTTGAACCTTCCTCTGGAAGAACAATTTCCAGCTGAACTAGTTCTGGATCCACACAAACAGGTTTTGGAGGAAAAACACACCAGACTTCATCCAGCTTCCAAACCATCGTGATTCCTGTGCAAACAGAAGGATCCAATCCTGTATCAGGTTTGGTTTTTTACCCATGTTATGGAGATGTGGATAAAAGGTGTTTTGATGGGACTAAACAGGGTGTCTGCAGAGGAGATACCTCTTTCCTGTGGATGCACAAGCTGATCCAGGCAGCAGAGCTGAGGGAATTTTTCCACTCTTCCTAAGGCAGAAAACTCCATCCAAGTGGACAATTTACTCCCTCAGCGTCACGGACAGCACAGATTTAAACTCCTGGATGTGCAGCAGCATAAAAGCACCATTCCAGTGGCTACACCTGTGTGACGACTCCCAAAATAGAAGGGATTAATTCCAGCTCCAGGGGAGTGACATCCAGCTGTTGCGACTCCTGGCTCACTGATAAGAAGGGGATAACCCATTTCAGGAGCAGGTCAACAGACCCAAAGATTGGTTGCAGCCCCTTCCTCCAAGTTCTATCACCTCCAAATCGTTGAGGTGGGAAAAGACCTCCAAGATCCTTTTTAAACATCGTTAAGATTATTTTTAAAGACCTCTCAGATCTTTACCTGCCTATTTACAGTCTCCTACTCTCATCTCCCTCTACAAACTTTTCTTTGCATGAGAGGAGATGGGACTTGTGGTTATCCCAACACTGCTACATCCTTGTGTGAAAAAGGGGTCAGAACCACACTGGGACCCACTTGGAAGATGAAGTTGCACTGTGGGATCATCTCCAGCCCCAGGAGACGCTATCCACATCCGTGGAGCTGTGACCAGTCCCAGACCGGGACATCCATGAACAAGCAAGAGGTGCCACCACAGGGCAAAGTGTCATCAGTGGAGTGGAGATTGGGTGGGTGCAGCCCCAGCTGCAGGACCAAGGAGCACCCTCCGTTTAGTTGCCTGACAGATTCCCAGGGAAAAGCAGGAGAAAACCCCACCCCTTCCACGCTGCTGAGGTGACCTGCTGGAACAGGGATGAGTTCTCCCTCCTCCGGCACGTCGGTGGCCACACACCACTGTGGCATGGAATCTTGTAAGGCTTGGCGAGGTGGACAAACCCTTCCCAGGGCAACCAACTCCACTCTCCGATTCTTCAAGAGTCCCCCATCCCAAGAAGTCCTGGGATAGGGTCTGGCACAGCAAAGGGAGCACCCCGCCGGAGCAGGAATCCGCCCGCGGGGCCAGGTTTGGTAAAGCCGCGCGGAGCTGCCTCGGTCTCAAGGGTAGGAAATAGTCAGGGAAGGGAGTAAAGCGGATCTGCTGCTCTTCATTTCACAGCTGTAGTGGGATTAGTGGAACGAGGGCGCTGGGGTAAAGCTGCCCCTTTTATCTCATTCAAACATGTTGCTAATTCAGCACAGCACCGCAGCCAGGAGCAGCTCCCGGCCTAATCCACTGTAGCATTCTCACCCAGCGTGAAGAAACGAGAATTTTAATCCGCTCCCCGCCCCCTCCCCGCCCCATCAGATGCTCCAGCGGGCTCTGCCTGGCCTAACCAAGCATGGGGACCCACTCCACACCTGGAATTGCTTTTCCTGCATCCTTTGGCCAGCTCTCTGGGACCTGGGAGAAGATGGGAACTGCAGGTCCCACTTTCTGCTCAATGAGCTGTCGGTGGTCCCATGGTGGCCACAGGAACAAAATACCAAGAGCATCAAGGGGAAATGAATCTTGAGGGGGTTCAACTGATTGCTTTGGGTTGGTCTAAGGATCTTCTCCCAAGTTAAGACACCAGCAGAGAGGCAATTTTACTGTAGTAAACAGAAAAGCACCACGCAAGGTGCCACACTGGCCCAGCCAGGCCTCCAAACCTGGGTATTTAGGAAGAGGACAAAGCAGCAGGTGACAGGAGATGGACTGGTTGGATCACAGCACCCCGTGGGTTCCCTCCGAAAGACAACTCTAATTCTGCAGCAGGTCAGAGCTCCCCTTCCAGGCAACTTCTGCTTCTCGTGCAACAAACTGTGAGATGTTCCTTCCTCTGGAAACAGCCCCTGAACCAGCTTCCACCACAAGAAATGCTACTTGGGATACCTCCTTGCTGAAAGCCAGACCTCCTGCACTCCAAAACCTTTCAGCCATGCCCTCTTTCCAAGGAAATACTCATCCACATCCCCATCCCGTGTTTTCACCTGTGAATCTCAAACTGAGGTGGCGTGGCCTGATGTGACAAATGACAAAAATGAGGTGGAAGAGGAGGTTCTGTCTCACGCAATTGTCAGACTCCACCAGTGTGGACCAACAGCACCTTTCTCAGGTCTCACTGGAGCCAGACTTAAGCACAGCTCAGTAAAACTCATCTAGGCTTGTGTAAAACCTAGAGGGGAGGATGCCATGGCACCACTGGACCCTTCTTTGCAACCAACATCATCTACAAACAAGGCAGTGACAGCAAAGCCTCCAGCATTTAATGGACCTCGAAGTCACCTTCAACCTACTCAGCTTCTGTGGGGAATTTTTCCATATCAATGAAATCTAAATTTTGCTTCTTGTTTCTCCAGCAAGAAGTTTGGATGTGCCACCAGGTTCGCACCAAGTGAACCCCTCAGTCTTTCCTTGCCACGTAGGAGTTTCCCAGATCTTCCCTGGATCAAGCCAAGCGTGGAGCTGTCAGACCTGGATTTGGGGCAGCCTGAAGCCCAACAAAACTCATGGAAGAACTTCTTCCTGGGGGACATAATTGCCCAGTTTATCTTCTTGAGCAAGCAGCAGAAGTGATTTCTGGTGGAATAAATAAAAAACAGAGAGATAAAATACACAAGTGGGAAAAATCAGCATCAGCTGAAAGACCGGTTCAGGAAAAACCACCGCCTTTGGTGTTCAGGAAGACTGGGTTTACTCAGAGGACCTAAAGCAGAGTTGTCCCCCAGTGTGACGGGACACAGCAAGGATCCACAACGAGGTGCCATGAAAGAAACAGGAGTTCTCGTCCCGACTTTGGGCATTCCTGACTGTGCCAGGTGAATTCCCTCCTTTCCCAGGGAATTCTCACAGAACCTCGGAGAAGACCTCCAAGATCTTCCAGTCTAAGCTGTGACCAATCCCCTGCCACACCCAGTCGTTCTTTGACCACCTCCAGGGATGGCGACTCCACCACCTCCCTGGGCTGCCCATTCCGATGCCTGACAATCCTTCCCAGGAAGAAATTCTTCCTGATGTCCAACCTGAAGCTCTCCTGGCAGAACTTGAGCCTGTTTCCTGTTTTCCTGGCACTAATTACCTTTGCATCCCTTGGGGACTGATCCAAAGACGCAGCCCTCCCATGGGATAATGTGGCAGGACATCCCACCTGGCTGACCACAGGACATCCCCCATCCCTCTGAGGGCTTTTGTGATTGACGCCAAAAATCCCAGACTCCCCCTCCCTGATCCTAACCCCCCTGCCTGGTCCAAGGCTCCTCCCTCTCCACAAATTCCCTGAAGCTCTTCCAACTGCTCGGCAATAAAAAGTGCTTTATTAACACCCCTCTGTCTCCGCTGCCTTGCTCTCTCCGACGGGCAATGAAACCTCCCTGAATTATCCTCGGCGTGCCTGCGATTTAATTACATTTAAAGTCAATCAAGGGCCTCTGGAGCTGAGTGGCTGTTAAAAGGTTGGAGGGGAGGGGTGGGAGGAGAGGATGGGACAAAGCCCCCCGGAGCTTACACGCTCACGCTCCAGAGGCACCTCCCGCAAAATCATCGGCATCCATCTCTTTTCTGTCCCTCCTCCCATTCCCCCTCCCTCCTGCCCACCTTCCTGGGGAGCGGCCCCGGAGCAAAATCCCACAGGGAAGTAGGGTGGGAGGTCTGGAAAAAGCGGAGGGAATAAGGCAGAGCAGCCGCTTTCCCTGTTCCCCGCCTTCCCTGTTCCCTGCCACCTCCACCGCCGTGTCATTGAGGGATGGCACGCGCCTCGGTTTTAATTAGATGGCGGTAATTGCCTCGGTGCGGAATAACATTGTTCCTGCTGGTGGGAAGCGAGAGGGGCTTCAGGCTTGGCTGCTCCCAGGAACTGGGGGAAGGCGGCTTTCCTTGGATGCTGCTCTGGGGGTGGAGGACCTGGGCTGAGTGATGGGATAAATTCATTGCTCCTAAAGCACAAGGGCTTAACCCTTGCACCCCCACCCCTCAAATGAGCCTGGAGGTGTCCAAAAACAGGAGGAGAGAGGCTCTAGCTTTGGGATGTGGGCAAGGCTGGCATTTGCCCAGGGTCCCCTGGGGCTCTGCTGTGACTCCCAACCGTGTGTCCCTTGAGGAGGGGACTCAGAACAACCCAGGGAGGAAAACGGGGCAGAAACCAAAGCGATGTTCCCACAAAGTGTCAGCAGCTGGGAATGGGAGTATTGTCCCAGGTCCCTCAGCCTGGGTATTACACCACGCAGCAGAGTCCGCTGGGACAGGACAGAGCATTGCCATGGAGCCCAGGGTGTTCCCACACCTTGCCAAAAGAACCTCTAACGCAGGAAAAACGGGGTCTTTGGAGCCCCAGCCTCATCCCTACTCCCTGGCCTCCCAGTCCTGGTGGGTAATCCGCACCCTGATCCCTGGAGGCACACAGGTGGAGGCCTGGAGGGTGACGTTTGGTGGCATGGTGGCATCATCCACTGCTGGAGAGACCACCCTGGCCTCTGCCAGCCGCTGTGTCCTCAATACACCGAGGTCTGGAGCAGCCAGGTGGAAAAGGTGTCAAACCCTGTGCTGACAATTAGGGACAGTGAGTGAATATTCCATGCCATGATCCTGCTTAGTGCTCAAATGCAAAGGAGCCACTGCACCCCAACGCATTCCCGGGTGCGTCTCCTCCCGGGTTCGTCCTGGGAGACTTCCCTGGCAGCAGACTGGAGCTGACTCAGGAGCTGCCCTTTGCCCTGAGCACACGGGGGCTCTCTGAAACAAGTGCTTGGAAAACTCCCACAAAGGCTGGATGTGGTCAAACATCTCCTCCGCTGCTCCGGCAGCTGGGATAAATATTTATGAGGGATGTCAGGGTTGTGTTTCAGGCCACACGCCAGACACAAACCACTCGAGGTTAGCGAGAAACTGCCCCCTTTGGTAAATTATTGGATAAGTGTCCATTACAGGGGCTGACTCCTTCCTCCCAGGCAGCTGGGAGGGGATGCTCTCAGAGACAGGATATTGGATGAGCTCGTGGCATCCCCGCATTCCTTCATGATTGCTCATAAAATCAGTCATCCCTTAAAAACAGCCCTCCCTTGTCAATATTTAACTGCAGGCTCCGCGGGGGAGCGGCTGTGCCCAGCTTCCTGCTGCTTCCAACGCCTGCGGAGCAGGTGGTGGGTTTGGATATTCCTGTCCCAGCCTGGTCAGGATCTCCCCCACCAGCTCCAAAGCTGCCCGTGGTGTGGCCATGGTCACTGCTGGCTCATGCCAGATGTTGGAGTGATGTCTGATCACAGAATCATGGAATGGGTCACGTTGGAAGGGACCAGAGCAGAATCATCTGGTGCCACCTCCCTGCTCCGGCAGGGCCATCCCAGAGAGTATGGCACAGGATTGTGTCCGGATGGTTCTGGAATATCTCCGGTGAGGGAGACTCCACACCGTCTCTGGACAATCTGTTCAGGGCTTGGTCACTGCCCAGGGAAGAAGTTCTTCCTCATGTCCAGGTGGAACTGCCTGGGATCAGTTCCTTCCTGTTCTTCTTGTGCCGTTGCTGGGCCCCCCCGCAGCAGAGCCTGGTCCACGCTCTGAGCCCTCCCTGCAGACAGGGACAGACAGGGATGAGGTCCCCTCTCAGCTGTGTCTCCTCTTGAGGCTGAACAGCCCCAGCTCCCTCAGCTTTTCCTCGTGAGGGAGATGCTCCAGGCCCTTCATCACCTTTGTTGTCCTCCTCTGGACCTGCTCCAGGAGCTCCATGTCCCTCCTGTCCTGAGGAGCCCGGGACTGGACACAGCACCCAGATGTGCTTCACCAGGCCTGAGGAGATGCTGAGGAAGCACAGCTGGATGGTGTGAGATGTTCAATGCCACTGTGGTTTGGGGACATCAGGTGAGGGGACAGCTGTGTGGGCAGGATGCCCTGGGACATCATCTCCCACTCCAGAGCCTGGTTTGTACCCTGGACAGAGCCTGGGTCTCCTCAGGACAACCAGAATCCATCAGGATTGGGGCCAGGACTTGGAGGTCCGTCAGCTGAGCTCCAGCAAGGAGGAGGAGAAGGGAAGGTGGTGAAGTTTAGTCCTTTTTGTCCGTCATGGAAGACCCAAACTCTCTCAGGTGAGGATGAGATGGAATATGGAGTTCATTGGCACGAGGAATGAGGGAATCAGGACCAAATGAGGAACGAGGAGGAGAAACCCACCCTGTGCTTAGGAGATGGATTCAGGCTCGGAAAGCCACCATCCAGGTGGAAAGGGGGGCTTAGGGAAACAGGTGGAGGAACAGATCCCACCTCGAGCTGCCAATCCAGCAGGAGCGGGAGAAGTTGGGAGGGAGATTTCCCTGGCAAAATATCCCATGGGAATGGATCCATGGCCGACACTAGCCTTGGTCAGTGCAGGTACAAAATTCAGGTGTCCTGAAAGGGTCTCGTGGGGACAAAGAGGGTTAGGAGGCACATTCCAAGTTGTGATCCAAGCATGCCGATGGAGCTAAACCTCTGCCACAAGGAACCTGCATGGAAATTCCTCCAAAATCGCTCCGTGGTGGGGTTGGAAGGAAACAGAACCTGTAGAATTCCAGGCTTGAAGATCTGCTCTGTTCAGACTTTTTCTGTCTGATAAAACCATGGCCCTGGAGATCTTTGCTATGGATTTAAATGTCTTTCCTTAGTAGAAAGCGGTGGGTCATAAAGTCAGATGTAAATATCCATCCATAAAATTCATTTGCAACAATAACAGAAGTGATGACCTGGCACTTTCCCGTCTCCGCCTGTCAAACCTTCCCGTGCAGCAACAAGAGGATGGATTGGAGATGGTTTGATGGATGTATGGATGGGTGAATGGAAAAACTCTCCGGAAATGGATGGAGACGAGATCAATGCGTTCCCAACGCACCCCAACTCCTGTCATTTCCATTCTCGGACAGACCTAAAACATTCAGGCTCCCTAAAGCTTTCCTGCTTGGAAAGGGTGGAAAAACACTGGCACAGTCCCAGGGAGGGGGATGCCCCATCCCTGGAAAAATTCAAAGTCGGGTTGGATGGAGCTCTGAGTCACCCGATCTGGGTGAATGTCTCCTCGCTCCTTGCAGTGTGGTTGAACCAGATGGCCTTTAAAGATTCTCTCTAATGCAAATTATTCCAGGATTTTAGGGTTCTATCCCCATTCTGATGTGTGGAGCAACAGGTGCAGACTAAGCTCAGGAACTGATCTCTGTTGGAGTGGAGAAAGATTTCCTTTTCCAAAGGATTCTGCCATAAAATTCGTCTTGTGCAAGCCCTAATTCAAACCCAAAGAGACTCGATATCCCTGGAAATGGTCTCTGCTTCTCCAGTTCCTCCACTCCCACTGCAGGGACACAAAACCACCACCATGGAAAACCAGGAAGAGAGAGGAAGATACCCAGGCATGGGTGGCAGTCCCATCCATGACTAATTGCTCATCCCTTGGATTCCTATACTACGCTGATGATGCTGCATCTCACCAGGCCAAGCATCAATTTTCATTTCCCAAATTAAGCTGGACCAGGCTATGGAGGCCTAAACCTGGAGTCATCCTCAGGATAGTCTGGACAGCACATCCACGAATGTGGTGGGGAAGGGGATATGAGCTCTTGCTCTCCATGCAGAACTGGAATTTCTTGGAAATCCCCCTCACTGAGCTCCTGAGCCTGACTCCGTTGGAATAACTACAGCGGGGACAGAGATGGGAAAAGGAGAGGGAGGCAAACGACATGGATAACAAGGCTCTGGGAATTCTTGGACAAATCCCGCTCATCCATAACAACCCACGGATCACCCACGATGCACCACAGGAAGCGCCATGTGAGAGGAAAGGGACATTTGTCACCTGATGTGCTCATCCAGGCTCTTCCATCTCATCCCCACTTCCTGCTCTTCGAGCCACCAATTACTCAAATTAAGTTTGATTCCATCCCAGGAGAATTTTTAGCCAGCTTAGATTATTCACAGAGTTCTTCTGTTGACATTTATCCAACACCTTGTCCTAAAGTGCTTTGCGGGGATTGGTTCTAGGTGTCTATCCCTGGAAATTTCAGCTTTTCCAGCAGCCCACAGCAACAGAGCAGACCCAAACGGGCAATAAAAACCATAAACCATAAAAAAACTTCCCAAAGAGTTTTGGGGTAGACCGGTGTTAAATATACATGTATCCATGTTTTCCTTGCTTTATCCATCAGCTTGGGATGAAGCCACTGATTCCCAGGTGTTTTTTCAGCTGACGTTTGTAAAACAGGGATGTTCCTTGGGAAAGATGGGAAGAAGGAAGGGCTGTGCAGGGTAGGGATGTGCTCCCTATTCCCAGAGAGGCCAGTCATGAATCCTTCCAGCACTTCCAAAGCTCTGCCAAGCCTCTGGCACGGAGCTCCGTCCGCCTGCGGCAGTAATACAGTAAGTGCTCTTCCATGTAGTGTTCCTTTGGTTTTCCAGGATCCGAGGGGACTCTGACACGCAGCATTTCTCTCCAGCAGTTATTGATCCCCAGCTCTATAAAAATGATTACACTTGACCCAAGGCTGCGCTCGCCTCAGCTGGAGAGCGGGAAGAGCCAGGCGCGAGCTGTGGAGGGAGGGAAGGAAATTCCACAGGGTGTTGGGAGGTTTATTCAAAGATAAAAGCCGGAGGTCTCTTCCCTTTGGGCAGGATGGAAATGGGAAAGCACTCACCTGATGGAGCCACTCAGTTGTTGCGGGACCACGGGGATTTGAGCTGAGGGTTTAAGGCAGTTTTGGCCAAAGGTAGCTCTTTCTAGGCAGTTCAGAAACTTCCAGCATTTTGGACAATAATGGAGTTGGACGTGGTGGGATTGTTGGGGTTGTCCTGTGTGACGCCAGGAGTTGGACTCAGGGATCCTTGTGGGACCCTCCCAGCTCAGCAGATTCCATGATTTTGTGCTATGAATTCAGGATGTGAATGTGGGACGATGGAGAGGTGGCTGGTGGTGGCCCTGGAGAAGCTTCGGGATTGTAACAATTGCTTCCCACCAGCATTAAAATCCTGGGAAGAATGAGGGAGAAGAAAGAGGAATCACCACGGAAATTACAGAATCCCCTAGGCTAGAAAAGACCTCTAAGATGACCAAGTCCGACCATGAATCCATTAGTGGCAAGGCCAGAATGGCAGCCAGACAGCCCAGCCCACGTGCCCCTCCTTGGGAGGACTCCTTGGGATTGGGAATGTTTGAGATCATTGGGATAACGTGGAAGAACGGAGGAGCTGGGAGAAAACAGCAGGAAAGCACGAGCAACACTCCACTGTGGAATCCATGGGAACGTTTTGAGTGGGGTTGTCTCTCTCCTCCTCCTCCAAGCTCAGCCTCGGGATGATGATCCCAGTCTCCACCAAACCTTCTGCACGGCTTTCCTTTGGATAAGAACGGCCCATGCACTAAACATCAGAGCCCAGATGAAGACACATGTGGAAAATACGGAATTGGATCTTCTCACGGCCAACTTAGTGTCCACAGGCCTATCCCTGGAATTGCAATCCTTTATCCTAAACTAGCACAAGGTCTGGATGTAAGGCTTCGAGCCAGGAATTTCCACCAGAAGCCAGCAATGAGATAAAATAAGCCATGGATCAACTCATGGATTCACCACTGGGTTTAATCTTGTGGATGGAGATCCATGGAGATCCAGCATGAGACCGTGTGCTGTGCCCAAGAACATGGATCTCTCTCTGCTGGAAAAAGTGAGAAGCTCGGCTTGCAGAGCATGGAAGACGCTCGGGCAGCTGAACTGTGGATAAAATCTCTGGTGCCATGGCTGGATGGGGCTGTTCCCAAAAAGGAGTTTGGATCTGTCCCAAGAGGCCACGTGGATGGAGCCTCTGGGATTTGGGGTGCGAGGCTGTTTGGCGGCACCGAAATGGGCTGGACCACGCACTTGGCACCCGGGGCAGGGAACTGTTGGTGGGGGCTGGGAACAGAAAAGCAACAGTGGGGATGGATAACTCCCATCCAGGGAAAAACGCGGGGTGAGAGGATATGGAGGGACCTGGAAGTCAGCTGGAAGTGGGTGAGGTACAGAGGTGCTGAGTCCCCACTTTTCTTCTCATCTGCTCCAAGTCAACCCTCAGAGAAGAGTAGAGAGAAGACCTTGGGTCCGACACACCGGTCCCACTGATCCCATCCCAGGCTGCCAGTTTGACTGGGAAAAGGGAGCGGGAATGGACTCTGTGGGGCTCCTCTCTCCCTTAGCTGGCTTCTCCTGCCTGGATACTACCCCGGAGCAGGAGAAAAAAACCCTTCAAACAGAAACTAATCCTTTTGCAAAGGGCCCTGAATTAGGACCTGAAGAAAGAGCCTGGCTCAGAAGTCTGTCCCTCGCCTGGAGCTCCTGAGAAAAAGAGGGAAACAGAGGGATATCGCGGAAGCTGATGTTCTGCACTTCTTGGTGCGCTGAGTTGGGGAGGGCTTTGCTTCCAGCGCAGGAGGGTTATCAAGGGATTTGCTGCTGTTGCAAAACTTCTGCATGGATTGGGAGGGGGAGGGAAAGGTTTTCCAGCAGTCAGCAGAGCACGATTTAGCATCTGCAGAGGCGAAAATGACCCTTGCGATTCCACTTCCTTCAGGAGACCTGGATTTTAGATTTCGCTGCTGTAGAGAGACGCTGCTGGGGGGGGGAGGGTGATGTGGAAAGGGCTGGTGAGGGGACAGGAAAAAGTCATTATTCCGGAGGGAATTACAGCGGTAATTAACAGTCTCCACGGTGAATTCCAGTCTGAGGATGGGATGATGGGGACGCTCCTGCAGAAGGATCCTAGAATGATTCATTTGGTGCTTGGTTTAACCCTGATGAAATCTTGAATGGGAGGGTCTGGATGATCATAAAACGAGGAAAAGGGAAGGTTTCGGGATGACCTAATTGCAGCTTTCCAGTACCTGAAAGGACCTACAAAACAAACAGAAAGGAACCATTTACAAGGGCCTGGAGTGACAGGAAAAGGGAGAATGGGCTTCAAACTGACAGGAAGTAAGTTTAGACTGGATATCAGGAAAAAAATCCTCCCTGTGAGGGTGGTGAGGCACAGGAACAGATTCCCCAGAGAAGCTGTGGCTGCTCCATCCCTGGAAGTGTTCAAGGTGAGGTTGTACAGGGCTTGGGGCAACCTGGTCTAGTGGAAGGTGTCCCTGCAGGGGGACATGCCAGAGAGGTGGAACAAGATGATCTTTGAGGTCCTTTCCAACCCAAATCATTCCATGATTCCACGATTTCTTGAACAATTTAACTGAAGCCACAAGGGTTTGGGGTTTGGAATTAGATGACCTTTAAAAGTCCCTTCCAACCCAAACTATTCCATGATTATGATTCTACAGAAACTTTGGATTTATCTCATGAAGGAGGGACCTCTTCAGGAACACGGACATGGAATTAAAAGGGAGAAAAGCAGAGTAACCTGAATAAAATGAGGATAAAAACCTTCAGACTGACGAGAGATCCTTGCAGAGAAACATCAGCTGCTCAAGTGGACCCTGTTGAACACAGGCAAGTCGGGGATGGCAGGAGAAGAAAACAGCAAAAGGAGGAACCTTCTGGTCTTGCTTCCAGGGAATTGTAAAGAACAGGGTGGGATCCCAGACAAAATTTGTGGGGAAATTGGTGGGATTTTGCAGGGAAACCCAGGCTCCAAATCTAACATGTGGCTGACCTGAGGGAGAAAGTTGCTCCAAACCATCTTCCAGACCTCTGGACGTTCATCCAAGCCGTGCAAAAACCCTTTTGGTCATTTCCCAGTGCTAGAGAGGGGAGACGTCCATCCTTCCTGACCTGCTTGGCAGCTCCATCTCGGCCAGGGCCCCCTGGGGTGCAGGGAGCTGGTTCTCAAATGTCCCCTGCCCGTCCCCCAGCTGTTCCTCCGCTCCTGAGGGCACCTCACACGGGGACTGATTGGCTCCCTCGCCCCAAGGGCAGCGCCAGGTCCCCGGGGTGCTGTTAGAAGACACCTTGGCTGGCACCCAGGGCTGACACCCGATTCGTCCCCACCTCCTGCTGGGACCTCAGCCCCCACCCACGGGCTTCCCCCCAGGGTTACCAGCGGTTCTGCAGCGGGAGATTCACCAGAGCATGGAGTTATCCCATGGGAAGCACCCCAACCACGAGGCGCTCGCATTATTCCCGTCATTCCTGCACCTCCATAATGAAGGTGTGCATCCCCAGGGTGGAGAAGGGTGAAGGTTTCAAGGTACAGTTTAACAGCAGGAAATGCGATGGTCTTAAAGGCGTTTCCCAGCTTAAATGATTCCATGATCCGTGCTGGGGCACGGAGCTATTTGGCTCGGGAATGGCTTACGTCATGGAGAGGAGATGCCATGTCTTACCCAGGGGCCTCCCTGCTGGAAGGAGCATCTCCACATTCCTGGAGGTACAAATTAACCGGCACAGACTGTGCTGGGAAACATAACAAGCCATGAGCTGCAGGGATCTGCTTACACCACCGGGACCTGGCGCAGGGAAGTGCGAGGCTCCGGCGTCGGATCCCTGCTCAGGCAGGGGGGCAAAATCTATCAGGCTCCAAATGAGCACAGCCAGAGGGGCCCAACTCCGAGCTAAGGTTTCATCCTGGAGGGACAGGTGGGGCCGGGATGGGTGGAATTCCACCTGATTGGACCATTCAGCACCAGAGGAAGGGCTGCGGGATCAGGACAATCGCTCATCCGGAGGGACCGGTCGAGTGACACTGAGGGTCACTGCAACACTGCGAGGGAGCAGATCAGACCTCACCACATCCCTCCACCTCCCTGCTCTCCATGTAATCATCATGGAACGATTTGGGTTGGAAGGGACCTTCAAGATCACCAAGTTCCACCCTCCTGCCATGGGCAGGGACCTTCCACTATCCCAGGTTGCTCCAAACCCCATCCAGCCTGGCCTTGGACTCTTCCAGGGATGTGGCAGTGGGGCTTTAATTGCTGCCTGTCCCTTTCCCAGGCTGTTGGATCATCCATCTCACCGTCCCTACGCATGCGTGGCTGCACCGTCCTGTATCTCACATCAAGGATGCATGGACAGCCCTTGGATATCCCTCCTGCCAGAGCCTTTGCACTCCAGTGCTGTTGTGCCAGTCCTGGAGCTCTGCCAGGAGACACTGTCTCACTTCCAGGGCCTGGGAAAGCCCAAACTGTCCTTGCCAAACTGGTACCAGCACCAGTTTTCCTGGCCATTCCCTGCTCCACAGCCACTTCTCCTCTGGGAGCAAGTAGGGATCCTGAGCCAGCCTCTGGCTGCTGCTGGAAGTGGCTGGCTCCGACACTTTGTAGAGTCCAATCGTCTATTTCTCATTATTGAACAATTCCCTTTATTTGGGCTTTTGGTCTTGTCCGGGAAATCCAGTCAATAGGGATCTCAAGGCAAACACTGGCTTTGCATCCTCTTCCTCTCTTGCCATCCCTCCGTGCCTGACAAGCCCGTTGGCATCACTGGAGCCAAAGTTTGGGAGCTGGAGGGGATCTCTGGCTGTTTTGAGTGTTGTGCCAGAGGGAATGTTGCCATCCCAGGATGGGAACTGCTCCTCCAAGGGCGATAACCGCTCCCTGAGGGTTATGGGGGGCTGCTGATTCAGGAGGGAAGATGTGCAGGGATAGGGAATGCTCTGGAGGCAGGCTGGGAGGGCTGGGGGTACTCGCCTGGAGAAGAAAAGGCTCCAGGGAGAACTTAGAGCCTCTTCCACTGCCTAAAAGGGGCTCCAGGTGAGCTGGAGAAGGACTTCGGACAAAGGCCTGGAGTGCTAGCACAAAGGGAATGGCTTCCCACTGCCAGGGGGCACAGATAGATGGGACGTGGGGAAGAAATTCTTCCTTGTGAGGGTGGTGAGGCCCTGGAATAGAATTCCCAGAGAAGCTGTGGTTGCCCCTTCCCTGGAAGTGTCCAAGGCCAGGTTGGATGGGGCTTGGAACAACTTGGTCCCCCTGCAAGAACAGGGATATCTTCAACCAGATCAGGTCATTCAGAGCCGAACCCCCACCCCAAATTCCTGGAGACAGAATGTTCTAGCCTGGGCCCAATGGAAAAGGGCAGGTGATCGAATTCCAGTGCGCAGGAACATTTCTCCCGCTGCTGGAATCGTCGCTCTGGATGTAGCCAATGGCAGCCACCGAGGGGATAATGCAGGCGAATCCCTGCCCTCATGTCGTGCTGGGAAAGCTGCATGATCCCTGCTGTTATTCCCATTCCCAGCCGGTTCATCCCGTTCTACTGAGCCCATCTCGAGCTGGACAGTGCGGAGGTGGAATTTGGGATGTCCTTAGAGCGGCACTGTGAGGTTTTTCATCCCAAAATGACACCAGCATTGAATTCCCTGGACTGCTCATCCTTCACCTTCTGGAGCCGGGGAGGATGCAGTTTCCATCTGCCTCCTGCCTCAGGAGAAGAGAAGGGAAGGATCATGCCCAGGTGAAGCCACAGGAAACTGGAAATACTCAGCACAAGACACGCTGGGACGCCAGCAGTCCTGAGGGCACTGCCAGCTCTTCCAGGACATTTCCACCTTGTGAGGCTGCAGGGAGATGATGGAAATCTTGCTAGGAGTGACCCCTAAAGGCTGCGAGGCTGAAGAAACCCAAAGAGAGGGATTTTCCCAGGAAAACGAGAGCATGCTTGAGCAGGGGGAGGAGAAGGGAGACGGCTCCCGGTTTTTTGTTTGTGTCTGTGGCCCTACAGGGATTCATGTGTACGTGGAATGCAAAGGGATGCAGGACAAGGATGAAGTTTTCTGGGACAGGGCTGGCTCTGCTGTGTTTTTAGAGGATGCTGCTTCTTGTCGTGTGTCAGAGCCCTTTCCTTACCCTGAACGGGACGTTTGGAGCCATCAGCGGTGGCAAACAGGGCAGAATTCCATCAGATGTGACCTTGAAGTCACCTCCAAGGCTGCGCCTGTGCAAAACCGGTTCTCAGGGATCTGGGATCTCCCCGTGTTGCCACCACAGCTGCAGAGTGAAGGAGCTGGATCCACCCTCGGAGAGGTTGCACCTCCATCCTAAATGGGGAAATCAAAATGCCCCAACCCAGGGATGTTTTTAAACCTCCTCACGGCTCAGGGTAACCCGAGAGGCAGCAAAATTAAAATCACTCATCAAGGACGCTGGCGGGGGGAGATTAATGAACCTCAGCCGTGACATGTGCTCCCAAAACTGTGAAGTGAGGAACTCATCGCCTGGAGGCCCCAGCCGGGAGAGTCCCGGGAATAAACAAAGCCGAGGAGCCCGGCCAGCCCCAGGGTGCTTCCCATTCCTGCCCTGGGGGGAGTTTGCTCTTGGTTTTCTCCTCTAATCATTCCTCAAAACTTCCTGTTTCTTTCTGGGCTGGACTTTTTATCCAGAGTTGATTTTGGCTCTGTTCCACAAAGTCCCTGTTCCCCCCGTCCCTCCCTGATTGATTTGGCTCACTGGTGCACAGGGAATTATTTTGGGTCCCCAACAGAAGGAACGAGATTTGTTGCAAAATCCGACTTTACCAGAGCACGGAACCCCAAAACTCCCTGCAATGTGCACTGGTGCAGGGCACCACAAGGATTTTGGGAGAAATGGGGAAAGTGGAGCAAAAAGGGAAGAGAAAATTCCATTTGGAGAGGTCACTGCCCTGCAGAGGGAAAATCAGGTGCTCTGTGGGGCAGGAAGCCACGAGGATGAGCACATTTAAACCCCAGATTCAGATTCCACACTGCCGTCCACCCGAATTCATGAGGATGAACCCTCCTGATAAGAAAAATCCCAGTTAAAAAACCTGGCCTGAGCTCAGTTCTTCCTGAGGGATTGTTCTCCCAGGCTCTGCACCTGCCAGGGATCACAGCTGGGAGTGCCATGGCCACATCACAGGGTCACAGGACCTTGGCACGTCGGGAGAGCCCCTCACTGGGGTGGCGGAGCAGCCCGGCAGGAGGGAAGATCCTGTGGATGTTCAGGCTTTCCCAGCGAGGCACAGAACCAGACCCGGAGCTATTCTGGGTGTCTCATTTTCTCTCCCGTGCTCCATTGATCAGTTTTCCTTTGGCTCTTTCCCAAAAAACACAGCCCTGCTCTTGACAGGCTGGAGTTGTTCTTCCCCTCCCAAGGTCACCCAGTCTCCAAACCATCCCTTGCGTGGGTCAGGAAGCTCTGAGCACCCACCACTCACGTCAGCATTCCCTGGAGCCGGAGGTGCCTCCAGCCCTGAGCGTCGGAAAGGAAAAAGTGGCCACCAAAATAAGAAGGAATCTTGGAAAAATGAAAGGTTCTGCTCTGTAGGAGCAGTTGAGGAACACCCAAACCTTGCCAGATTTGTGAAATATCCTTCATTCTCCTCATGCCTTTCCGCCCCTTCCGAGAGGAATTAGAGAATGCCACCAAAATTCATTATTAGATTGGATTTGCCTACGGCAGTTCCATGAACAAGGTGAGCACCCACAAATCCCCCAGGATGCTGCTCTGCAGGGGTGTCTTCTCCTTTTTGGAGCCATCAGGCTCGTCCTTCCACCTGCTTGCCCAACTTCCTTTCTTCCCAATATCCCATCCAACCCTGCTCTCTGTCAGTGGGAAGCCATTCCCCCTTTTCCTGTCACTCCAAATCCTTGTAAATAGTCCCTCTCCATCTTTTTTGTCGACTCCTTCAGGTCCTGGAAGGCCACAGTTAGGTCACCCCAAAGCTTCTCTTCTCCATGCTGAGCAATCCCAACTCTCCCAGCCTTTCCATAGGTTCTCCACCCCTCTGATCCTCTTGGTGCCTCCTCTGGACTCACCCCCACAGCTTCACATCCTTCCTGTGCTGGGACACCAGAGCTGGATGCAACATTCCAGGTGGGATCTCACCAGAGAGGAGCGGAGAGGCAAAATCCTCATCTACCTTCTCAAATCCCGAGGGATCGGGTCACCATGATCTTCCTGCCTGGGCAGGTAGTGGGCAAAGGCAAAGATGAAATTCCTGCTTTGGATGGGATGATTTTCCAAGTTTTTGCCTTCTCCCGGTAATACAGACAAGATTCTTTGCACCTGAAGGACCACTGGGAAGGCTTGGAGCATCCTGGAGGAAAGTCAGCTCCTTCAGAGACTCCAACAAAACTGTCTGGTCTGGGAGACAAATCCAGACCCATTCAAGGCCAGGCTGGATGGAGCTTGGAGCGACCCGGGATAGTGGGAGGTGTCCCTGCCCATGGCAGGAGGTTGGAACTGGATGATCCTTTCCAGCCCAAACCATTCCAGGATTTTAGGTGTTCCAGACCTTGGAACACCCAGCTAACCAGCCGTGAGTCCACAATCCACTGGGAATGGGCGGAAATTGCAGTTTCATCTCCGAAACAGGGGTGGGAGCTCCCAGCTCCAGCTAAATGGGATCAGGAGGATTCATCCAGGCAGGATGGGTGGATAATCACCTCCTCCCAAAGCATCCATGAGAAAGGACCTGGCCAAAAACATCCAGAGGGAGCCCAGCAGCTCCATCCCACCATCCCTGCATTTCTTTCCACCTCCATGGCAGCCGTGGTGCCTCTTCCTTTGTGTGGCCAAGAAATCCTACTTAGGGTTGATGGACAATTTGTGAGGGAGCCAGAGCCTGGCAGGAGGGAGGCCCAGGCAATATGAGGATTAAACTTGGATTTATTATTGGGAAGCAGAGCCAGAGCTGGTGTTTCCACAGAGGATTTACCTGCTGCAGCATCTCTGCCGTGTGTCCAGGGTGAGCCTGGCTGTGCGAATTCTCTTCCAGGTGGGATTGTCCCAGTTTTGCTGGTCTTGCAGCAGGACCTGGCTGCAAGGTCCTGGCCACTGGATTCCTCTCCAGTAGGGAATATTGGTGTCCAGGTGCTTTAGGCTTCGGAGAAACTGAGGGTTAGGAAGTCAACCCCTGGAAAAGCAGGGAGAAGTATTGGGGAGTGCAAGGAAAAGGGTAAGGAAAGAAAGGAATAAGGAAAACCATCCCATTGAGGCACAAGCTTCACACCAGACCTTGCTGCTAAACTGAGCCCTGGGCTTAACCAACGGTTAAGCCTAAAGGCTTAACAGCGTTTAAATTTAATTGACAGCTTAAGTTAAAGCATTTAATAAAATATTCCTATAAAATTTACAGCAGTGACTCACAAATCCAAAGTACTGAAGGATCTAAGAGAGGAACATTCAGAGTACCCTGAGCCCCAGGATGACAGGAAGGGAGAATGGGGGGAGACATTGCACAGGTGATAATCATTAAAAAAGTGTGGTTTTGTCTCCGTAAATGTGAAGGCACGATTTTTAGGGGGTGGGATCACACTTGGAAAAATGCAAATTGTCCCCGGAGCAGCACTGCACGAGCAGTGCTGGGCTATGGATGCAGAAACACCAGGGAGTGGAAACGTCTTTTATTAAAACATTACCAAAAAATCCCCAAAAACAGGTGCGCCAACCCTTCCCTCATTCCCACCTGGATGAAAAGCCCTTCCAGTGCAGGATTAATTTAATAGAACCAAAACTTTGGATCTTCCCCAGAAAAGTGTTCCAGCTGAATGAACGTGGTCCAGGGCTCTTCTTCACTTCCAGTCACATGGAGATGGGAAGTTGCTCCGTGATTTTCTCCTCTGGCCTTGAGCTGGTCTGGGTGACATTCCAAGGTTCGGCATGGAAGCAGAGGAATGTTTTCAGGGAAACAACCTACTGGGCATGATTGTGACAGGTGACAGAGTTTGGGAGAGCTCAGGTTGGCATCAACGTGACATTGAAACAGGGCTTGGCTCCGTCACCTCAGGAATTATCTGCTTTTGCCTGGTTAAAATCCCATCCATCCCGTTTTTTTCAGAGAGGCTGGATTTGGATTGCCACCAGCAGATGCAGAATGTCCAAACAACAGCTTTTCACATCCAACAGCTTTCCAACGACCAATTTTCCAACAGGACATCAAAAGGGGAGGACGGAGAGCTTGACAACAGCCATCCCAACATGGGATCATGGCGTCATGGGAGGAATTTGGGAAAGGGTTAAGGGATAAGATCAGCAAAGGGACAGATAAGGATGGAGCAGAGACACCCCACAGCCAGATGATGGATAACCAGTTGGCAACTGGACGTAATCCTGGAATACTGCACGGCTAAAGGAATGTGTCAGGGAGATGGACAAACAAATGGAAACTGCCTGGTGGATGGATGAGCGATGGATCCATGGCATTGGATGGGTACCATAGAGAGGAGCAGGGATGTGTTTAATCCCTTTCCCGCTCTCTGAGTCACTTCCCTTCAATCCCCCTGGATCCCCTTTAACAATCATTTCCAGAACCTGCTCCATAAACATTCCGGGGGGGGTTCAGGAGGCGAGGAGCTTGTTACCAACAAGAAAATGCTCCTTAAACAAACCAGGCTTGGTTTAGGGGTGCTTCAAACACTCATACACAAAACCTCCAAAACCAAACTGAAACCTGGGGGAAAAAAAGTCAAAAATAAAAAGAAGAATTTAAAAAAAAAAAAAAGGGTAAAAAAAAGCCCCATATTTTCGAGTCAGCTGAGAAGTGACAAAGTAATTTGCTCCTGGCAGTCTATCCCGGCAGCCTAATTCCCAGTGACACCATTCAGCTGCTGACTACACGAACTGTCAGACTCAATTAGCCGGGAGCCAGCAGCGCAAAGTGTTTACGGGTGCGAAAATTCCCTCCACACGCTGCGCGGAAGTGAGAGAAAAATCACTTTGAGGGAAAGGGGGGAAATTCAAGTGGCTGCTTCCACGGGAATGGCCGCCTCTGGAGTGCTCTGACACAGTTGTAAGGATGGGAGGATGGCGAGAGGTGAAGAGGGAAGAATTCAGGGAGCTGGGGGGTGTCATCGATGCCTGGAACTCCCCAAAGCTCCGCAGAGCTGCCCGGAGCTCTGGATATCCCCTTCCCTGCAAAAGTGGTTTGGAAAACCAAGGAATGGGCACACACAGCTCCGTGGCTGGCATGAATTCACCTCGGGATGATTAGGAGAGGGATAAATCCATCTTTCCTGCCATCATGGCCATGGAGATGTGTGGACACTATTCCCAGGACACCGTCAATTCTTTTCGTGTGTCGTGAGGGGAGCACGGAGAAGAAATCGGGCAGGGCGATGAGAAAAGTGCAACTCCCCAGCATCAGAATCCCTTCAGGAGCAGTGAGAAACAGAAAAAGTGATTCCAGAGTACATCTGGATGAGAAAAGCGTTGTTGTGACTGTATGGAAATGGTCCCTCTGTCCAAAAAGCAGAGGAGCACCAAGAAGCCTCCAACATCAGGAGGACATGGAGTTGCTGGAGCACGTCTAGAGGAAACCACAGAGATGCTCCGAGGGCTGGAGCCCCTCTGCTCTGGAGACTGGGAGAGCTGGGAGTGTCCAGCCTGGAGAAGAGAAGATTCCAGAGCGGTGAGGCCCTGGCACAGGTTTCCCAGAGAAACTGTGGCTGCCCCATCCCAAGGCCAGGCTGGACAGGGCTTGGGGCAACCTGGGATAGTGGAAGGTGTCCCCCATGGCAGGAGGTGGAATTAGATGGTCTTCAAGGTCTTTTCCAACCCAAACCATTCCATGATTTTAAGGTTTCCCCTTTTACTACATTGTCCAGTGACAAGGATCTTCCCATCCCTGCCTGAAATCAATTCCATGTGGAGATGAATCTCAGAGTCTGAGGCCATCAGACTTTCCTGAATCCTTTAAACCCTGGAAATTTTTGCCATCACTTCTTCTGGCTGGGGAGGTGGGATAAGCACTTCCAGAGGGGCTTTTGCAGTGGGATTCGTCCATGTAGAAATCAGCACGTAGGAGCAGGAAGATCCTGGCCGGACATTTCACATATCCCAGAGTGTCCATGGAATTGTGCTGTGGGATGAGGCTGGATGAGAACCAGGGAGGCAGGGAGACAATTTTTCATCCTTCTAGCAAGAGCAGGTGGTTGAGGGAAAAGGATTTTGGTCTGGATCCAAGCCACATCCCTGACCTTTAAACTTGTCCCTTTCCAGGGATGCCTGGCCCCTCTCCGCGGAGGGGAATTCTCCTTCCATGCAGAACAGGGTGATTTCAAAGGGCAACTCCATGCTGGTGTTTAGTGACATTGCCACCAGCTCCTAGTGGGATGTACCAGCCCTTACAGGATCGGGAAATCCTTCCCTTGCTCCGTGTAGAGAAACTGAGGCAGGAGAGAATTTTCCATTTCCCACATGGACGTTTCCCTGCCAGGTGAAACTTCAGGCAGCAAAATCCCTCCTGGAAGAGGTTGTGTCCCAGTAGAGCAGGAGGAGGGGGATGCCGTTGCCAGGCTGGCTCTTGGGGAGAGATCTTGGAATTGCACAGGACACAAAACACCCGTTCCCGCTCTGTGGATGTGACCTCAATCTTCTGGCTCCAAATCCCGAAATGCAACTTAATAGGAGCTATTTCTGCCCCTAAGCAGCAGTAACTTAAAACTGGACCCCGGGCTGGCTCAGGCCCTGCTTGCCAGCCTTCCACAGATCCCGCTCAATGAGTGCTCCCAGGAAAAGTGTTCAAATCCCAGCTTTGATGGCCATGGAATCATGGAATGCTTTGGGTTGGAAGAGACCTTCAAGATCATCCAGTCCAATCCCCTGCCATGGGCAGGGACACTTTCCACTAGACCAGGTTGCTCCAAGCCCCACCCAACCTGGCCTTGGACATTCCAAGGGATGGGGCAGCCACAGATTCTCTAAGAATTCCATTCCAGCCCCTCAGCACCCTCACAGGGAAGAATTCCTTCCCAGTATTCCATCCATCCCACAGGGAAGAATTCCTTCCCAGTATTCCATCCATCCCTGCCCTCTGGCAGTTTGACGCGATTCCTCCTTGTCCTGTCCCTCCAGGCCCTTGCCCAAAGTCCCTCTCCAGCTCTCCTGGAGCCCCTTTAGGCACTGCCAGGGGTTCTAAGGTCTCCTTGGAGCCTTCTCTTCTCCAGGTGAACACCTCCAGCTCTCCCAGCCTGGCTCCAGCACTCGAAGCATCTCCATGGCCTCCTCTGGACTTGCTCCAGCAGCTCCACATCCTCCTGATGTTGGATCCCAAAGCTGGAGGCAGCTCTGCAGGTAGGGGAAATCTCACCCTGAGTGGGGCGGAGGGACACAGTCCTTGCCTGTCACTGGACACCAATTTCAGCTGGACGTTAT
Source organism: Cnemophilus loriae (assembly GCA_013397755.1). Taxonomy (NCBI): domain Eukaryota; kingdom Metazoa; phylum Chordata; class Aves; order Passeriformes; family Corvidae; genus Cnemophilus; species Cnemophilus loriae. Next base: position 254,697 of record VZTF01007968.1, on the reverse strand, counting down.
TCCAAAACAGACACTCCTGCCTCTCCCACACCTACTATAGCAGCTTGGTAGGAAACTCCCCATCCCTGGAATTGTCCAAGGCCAGGTTGGAAGAGGCTTGGAACAGCCTGGGATAGTGAAAGGTGTCCCTGCCCATGACAGGGAGCTGGAATGAGGTGATCTTGAAGGTCCCTTCCAACCCAAACTATTCCATGGTTCCATGAAGCAGAGCCTTGCAGGGAGGGAACTGGGACTCCACTGACCTGGAGAGATCCATGGAATGTCCCTCTGTGGCCACCAGACCATTCCAGCAGCCTGAATCCATCACCAAATACCCTTGGAATTAAAGGATGCAGTTGGCCCCGGAAGACAAGCAGAAAAACATGCCTGAAAAGCACCAGCCGTGCTGGAAGCAGCTCCTAAGTCAATTTCAGGATGAATTTCTTGATGGAAACCTTTGTGAAGCGTTGGAATGGGCTTCCCGGGAAGGTGGTGGAGAACCCATAGCTGAAGGGATTTAAAATCCACGTGGATGTGGCTCTGGGGGACATTGTCAGTGATGGCCTTGGCAGTGCTGGGGGAATGGTTGGAATCAATCTTTTCCAACCTAAATAATTCCATGACTCCCTGACCTCTGACCGGATGGACCTGAATGCCAGATCCATAAATCCTGGTGGAGACTCGGGAATAAAAGGCTCTTCACTGCTGCATTTTTGAGATGAAATATGGAGAAAAGAACAACACAAAAGTCTCTGTGTCACTCAAAATTCTTTTATTCTGCATCAAAGCAAAGCAGGGGATTTTTGGAGATTTCACTGTCAACACAAAAAATTATGGGGAGCATTTTTCTTCCTTTCATAATTATTTTCCTCCCTTTCCCCCTCCTTTACTGATGGAGAGAAGAAGGAAAGTTGTTTTTCCTTTCTCTGAGGGACAAAGAATTAAAAAAAGAAAACAAAGGACAGGTACAGAGACAATCCCTGGCAGTGTTCAAAAGACAAGGTTGCTTTTTTGTTCGGGATTTTGCACAGAAATTCCTCCATTTCGCCAGCAGAACCCAAATCCAGGAGCATCCCTGGCTGCTGCTGGGATTGACTCCAAAGGCAAGTGCTGCCTGCCGTGCTCTGGAATGCACTGACCCTTTATTTTTTATGGAATCGTGGAATGGTTTGGGTCGGAAGAGACCTTCAGGATCATCCAGTTCCACCCCCCTGCCATGGTCAGGGACACCTCCCACTATCCCAGGTTGCTCCAAGCCCCGTCCAGCCTGGCCTTGGATGCTTCCAGGGATGGGGCAGCCACAGCTGCTCTGGGAATTCCATTCCAGGGCCTCGGCATCCTCATAGGCAAGAATTCCTTCCCAGTATCCCATCTATCCCTGCCCTTTGTCAGTGGGAAGCCATTGCCCCTTGTCCTGTCACTCCAGACGCCTGTTAAAAATTTCTTTCCATCTTTTTGTCACCTCCTTTAGGAACTGGAAGGCCACAATTAGGTCACCCCAAAGCTTCTCTTCTCCAGGCTGAACAATCCCAACTCTCCCAGTTTTCCCTCACAGCAGAGCTGCTCCATCCCTCTGATCACCTTGGTGCCTCCTCTGGACTCGCTCCAGCAGCTCCACGTCCTTCCTGCGCTGGGGAATCCAGAGCTGGATGCAGCATTCCAGGTGGGATCTCACCCGAGCAGGGCAGAGCGGCAGAATCCCCTCCCTGTTTTTTCACAGCAATGTGCTGGGGATTCCCCTCTGAGGAACAATTCCAAGGACTCCGCAGAGTCTCCCCTGGAGGTCCCACGGAGAGAGAAGAGCTGTGTCAGGATGAGCACACGAAGACAAAATTTTTAAATTACGGGCAATAAACTCCCCACTCCTCACTGGGGCAGCTGTGATTAAAAAATTCCCTTTTATTTTGTTAAAATGTGTATCCTTATGCTGAGAAATTCAAAGCCAGAGCTCGGATCCGTGTGAAACAGCACCTGAGTCATCCTGGAGCTGTGGGAATCTGGCTCCGTGCTGACATCTGGGTTTGATGAAACCTCTCTCAGAGCAGACCAAGTCTGAAAGATCCAAGATCCAAATGCAAAGCTTGACCAGTAGATTCTGGAAATGAAAGTCGTTAATAAAGGTGGTAATTAACGATGGCAAGGAGGCAGGGCTTTAATTTCTGTCCCTTTCAGGTTCTGAGGATGTTGCTGTTCATGGAATGGTCCTGTGGAACCAGGAATGGGTTCAAGGGAAAGCTCATGGTGAGGGGAAAATGACAAAAAGAAATGAGTTCATGGAATCGTGGAATATTCTGAGCTGGAAGCGGCTCACAGTGATCATCCAGACCAGTTCCTGGCTCTCCAGGACATCCCAGAAATCCCACCCTGTGCCTGAGAGCATTGTCCAAACTCTCCTTGAGCTCTGTCAGGCTTAGGATTGTGATCACTTCCCTGAGCAGCCGTTCCAGTGTCCAACCACCCTCTGGGCAAAGAACATTTTCCTAATCCCGAGCCTAAACCTTCCCGATACAGCTTACACTTAGAGCGGCTTAGTGACGTGTCCACCACCCTCTGAGCTTTTCCCCTACAACTCTGTGGGGTTTCACTTCAACCCAAATCAGCACCATCCACATGAAATTTTGGGTGACTTGAGGTGTCCTACAAACCTGGGGTGAGGATTTTTGTCCAAACAGTTCCAGTGTCCCGTAAAGCACGTGAGAGTTTGGCACCTAAAGCCGAGCAAAAATCCAATTCTGTGTCCAAACTCCAGGCTCTGTGTCCAAGCCTCTCCATGCAGGGACACCCCAGCACATCCACATGTTCATCCAAAGCCACCTTTTGGAACCGGAATAGTGGACTGAGACTTATTAAAGAGAAAATCACCGACTCTTTGCGGCTGGAATGGGGCCATATTCATTCCATAAACCCGCTTCATAGGCCTGGAAAGCCAGGACAAGGAGGAATGACTTCCCACTGCCAGAGGGCAGGGTTAGATGGGATACTGGGAAGGAATTCTTCCCTGGGAGGGTGGTGAGGCCCTGGAACGGAATTCCCAGAGAAGCTGTGGCTGCCCCATCCCTGGAAGTGTCCAAGGCCAGCTTGGATGGGGCTTGGAGCAACCTGGGATAGTGGAAGGTGTCCCTGCCCATGGCAGGGTTGGAACTGGATGATCTTGAAGGTCTCTTCCAACCCAAACCATTCCATGATTCTGCAGATGGATGGATGGATGGATGGAGGGATGGATGGATGGATGGATGGACGGACGGATGGACAGATGGACAGTCCGATGGAAAGATGAGAAGATTTTATACGAAGTCTCAACGCAGGAAAAGTTCTCCTTTAGATCCCACCAGACAGTGCAAACCCCATTAAAAAGGGTCGTGTCCCACATCGTCGGTGCACTTGAAGTGACGGCCAGGTCACCTGGCAGGGTTCAAACTGCTCCCACAATTTATCCAGGAGCTCCCATTCCCACCCACCAGCCCTAGGCAGCTCTGCCACTGTCCCTCATCCCTGAGTCCAGGTTATGTCTGTGATGCCACACACCTGAGTGGGGAGGGGACACATCACCTCTGTGGAGCAGGAGAACACCTTGGGGAGTCACTCCAGCTCCTCTTGGAGTCATTTGGGAGAAACAGGAATTTTCAAGTGTGATTCATCTGCTTTCCTGCAGACTTCAAAGTTCACAGGAGATGAATTGACCCTCCAGCAGGGACTGTTTTTCTCTTTGGAAGCAGAGGCAGCCACGACGAGCACAGAAATCGGCTTTTGGAGGGATGATTCCCTCCTGGAATCTCCTTTTTTGAAAGAAGGATCAGTCACTGAAAACACCCATCACTTTCAAAATCCCCCAGGAGAAGAAGCCATTAAATTTCACTGTCACCCCTGTTCGCACACAGCTTTCCTCCAGCCTCTGGAAAACTCAGCTCCAGAGGAGATCCTGCCCAGGAGAGGGGTTTTGTCACCTCCCCCTCTCCCACCAGCTGTTCATGTTGGGAAGAAAAGTGTCCCAGCTGCATGGCAGAGGGATTGCATCCCGGATTTTTTGCTGTCATATGACATTTATTGAAGCTCCTGGATCCGGATCAAAATCCAGCAGCACCTGAACTCCCATCTCCTGCATCCCAAGCTGACAGCTCCACCAAAATCCCACCTCTCTCCTCCCTGGAGTGATGCTCGCCCCAACAGGAGACAGGAGATAATCCTCCCCAAATTATTCACGATGGCAGGAGCTGGGAAAAGCAGGCGGGAGGAAGCGAGGGAAGGAAAGAAGGGGAAAACACAGACGACAAGCTTGTCACTTGACTTCTTAAGCAAAAGCCACCAAACCGTGCAGTCAGGCACCGAGTCGGGTTTCTCCCAATTAAATTTAACAAGTGACGCCCCTGAATCTTTCATGAGCATTCAGAAATTTTAGCCCATCTGTCTTCACGCTCCCACACGACTCTCGCTCCTGCTCCCTCTTTCGAACGCCCCGAGCCTCCAGCGATCAAGCCCTGCCTGTTTGTCCCGCACCGACGGCACCCGGGGGACTTCAAACCCGGCTCGGGAGGTGGAGGTGGCCGCGTAGCCGGGCTGGAGGTGGCCGAAAAGGAGCCACCGGCCCGGCACGACTCGCCCGATGCTGCCGCGCCGCCCTCGGGGGAGGCATCGCTGCATCCCCCGCGTGCGCGATTGTCACTTTAATTATCTGTCGCCCCGCGTCGCGCCGGCAGGGTCCCCATCCTGAGTCAGGCTTCAGAGTGGCTCCCGGGTCTCGGCGTGTTTTGTGTGCAGCGGCGGCTGCTTTCAATTAAAGCTCCGAGGTACCTGAAAGAGGCTCGTGGCTGCCGGCGGGGGCGAGCGCCGAGACGGGGAGAGGAGAGGAGTGGAGGGAGGGAGGGAAGGAGGGAGGAGGATGCTCCCGGGTTAACCCGGGGGGCTGCAAGGCTGGAAATGCTGGCGTGGGGTGGTGGAAGCCGAGGGGACCTCACCCCATTGGGATGGGGGGAAACATCAGCGTGTTTGATCCCAGGATGTTTTTCAGGGGTGGAAGATCAGTGTTGTCCCTCCCACGGGCAGCGTGATGCCACCAGCGCAAGGCTGGCAGATGTGGCCCCGGAGCTCCTTGATCCTGAGATCAAGGGATTGGGAGCCGTGGGGAGTCCTCTGGGATTGCAACCGCGGCGTCCTGGCCTCACCTCACCCCCACAGCAAAGTGACCCCAGAATCGTAGAGTGGATTGGGTTGGAAGGGACCCTAAAGATAATCCAGTTCCACCTCCCCTGCCATGGGATATGGGAAGGGATAAATGCGGTGCCAGCAGGTGATGGAGCAGGATCCAAACCAGGCACCTGGAAGTGGCTCCAGGGATTTGGGACACAGCCGGTTGTTATCTGCACCTTCCTGTCGGATTCACATTCTCCAGGACATAAACAACCTCTGGAGCCCTCAGAGGTACCATTCCGATGTTTCCACGAGTGCTTTGGTCAGTTATTGCTGTCCTTGTCACACGCGGAGTGACAGCACCTGGCCATCCCCTGGAGTGCTCCGCGCGGCACTGCAGGCAGGGCAGGGCAGGTCCTTGCCACCAGCAGGCAGCTTCCTGAACATTTTACAGTTTAAATTGGATTCACAGCACATGTTCACAGCCTAAATCCACCTTGGTTATTTCTGGATTGTGTTTTTATTGCCAGGCTCCAAAACTGGAGCTTTCACTCCTGGTTTTGTTGAGCACAGGAGCTGCTGGACCAGGGGATGGTTTCTATGCCCAAGCAAAGCAATGCTCGTGGGGATGTGGGTCATTTCCCAGGTGGAAGGAGGTGTGATGGGAGCACCTTTTCCATCAGAGGAGAGACCTCTGCCAGCTCTGACGAGCTCTGGGTTTGATTAGCAATAAGTTCCCTCCCAGACCGGGGTGGCTACTGGATTATTTCCGATATAGGACAAAACACGGTGAGCCCATATCCAGAGGTGTGGCACCAACATCCCTTTCCCTGTTCCTCTGGCTCTGCCCAGCTTTCCAAACCCTCTGGCAAACCCACTGCAGACCCAGCATGTCTCTCCTGAGGCCTCACAGTTCCTTTCCCTCCTTTCTTACAGAGAACTCATCTCTCCAGCTTGGCCAGAGGAGCCACAAACCTTCTCATCCCGATTTTCCCCCAGCTCTGGGGTTGAACCATCCCCACCCTGATCCAGTCCCCATTCCCAGCCCTCCACTTTGACACATCCTGATCCCTTAGTGGCGTGAGCCATTGGGAAGCAAATACCTAAACACCTCTGCCGTCCCACAGGGAATGAGACAATCCTGGCTTCCAGCTCCTGCACAGCTCGGCAGAGGTGGTGCCGGGCCTCGGGAGGACGCAGCCTCGCAGGCGTCGAGACATGAAATTGCCTGATGTGTTCCAGGGGAATTCCTAAGCCGGGACAATCCTCCTTGGACACCGTTTCCCTTTGTTTGCATCCCGCCCGATCATTCAACTGCTTTTCCTGCCTCTCGTCCTGCCCTGGGGGCTGCCAGGACCCAAAGGCTCGGAAAAATCCCTTCCAGGTAAGCACCGACCTGCAGGGACCTGGGTAGACAGACAGCTGGGAAAGCAGATGGAAGAAAGGTCTCCTGTGCCTGGAGGGCAGAAATCCCCCTGGGAAAAGGGGGATGATTAGGCTGCACTAACGAGAAGCAAAAGGTAGAGATTTCACAGAGTTTCCTCCACTGGCAGGGAGCTGTTCCCAGAGGAGCTCCACGAAAACCCCACGACAGCAGCATTTCCATGCCAGCCACCTCGGGGGGACAATCCCCCCGGCCCTCCCGGGGATGGAGCAGATGATTTAATGGCTCTTTTAGCATTTCCCAGCTCTCAGTCTCTGCTCCTCAAAGCTGAGCTCGAGTTCAGAGACCAGGCTCTGGCTCCGAGTCCCATCCCAAGCCAGCAGCACTCGGGGCTCCTTTCTCCGGAGTGATGGAGGAGGCAAAATCCAGCCTTTGAGTAAGGAGAGGGATTAAGAAATTTCCCCAAGCTCAGCTTTTTCTGTGATGCCCCATGGAGTTTCTTTGTGCTGCCTCTTGCCACCAGCACTTGCTGCACTGAATATTCCCAAAGATCTTGCGGACACAGCCGTTTCCGAGGATACAGCCTGATTGCCTCCTCATTCTCGGAGTCCCTTGTGGGAATAAGCAAGGTCCTGGAGCCCTTTTTGCTCTGCTGGGATGAGAAACCAGCTCTGGCTGCGCTGGGTCTCATGGCTTTGCCCCACAATTTTGAATTCCTGGCCTTCTCATTCCCAGTCCTCATTCCCTCTCAGTCCAGGATAAGGACGTGGGCACTTCAAGTCCAGACAACGCTTTAATCCAAGAGTTATCTTGCTATCCCTGATGGAAAGAAACCCATGTTCCCCAACCCACATCACCTCCAGCCCTCTGGAAGAGCTTGTGGGGAGTCTCCTCAGGGAGCAGATCCCTTAAAATTCCCAAGACGGTAAAAAAAGGGGGGATTGTTCAGTCAGAAATCCCTTTGGAGCAGCATGGCCTCCTCTGAGAAGAGCCGGAAGCCTTGGACAACGACCACCAAGGAGTAAAAAACCCCTTCCCGTGGTGGTTACTCACACTGGCACCCCTTGGATCCACAGCCAACAGTTTCCTACATGTTGTAGGAATTATTTATTCACATTCCCTTGAAAACCAGTCCTTCAGGCCATCTCCAGGGACCTCATGGAAGCAGTGGGCCACAAAGATGCTCCGAGGGCTCAGGTGTCAGGGTCAACCACGACTTCAGAGTTGTCCTGATGGTCCAGAGAGAGCTCCAAAGGTTTGGTGTTTCTCCCAGCCATGGGCGGGATCTGTCCGGAGTGAGATTCCCCTGCGGTGGGTCCCGTGGATAGGGATGCCGTGGGAATGCTGTGTCCTCCTGAAGGAGGTTTGCAGGGCCATCAGAGACTGGGAATGTCTCCTAGAGGATGTCACCGGAGCAGTCTCACCCTTGAGGACTGTGCTGGAGAACATTTGGGCTTTGGGAGTTTAAACAGCAGGGAAACACCGGAATTCCACGGGGGAGAGGAAGAGGAAGAGAAAATGTTGGTAGGGGAGGGAGAAGAGCAGCGTGATGAGGAAAATGAAGGAATGAAATCTTTGAAATCCATTTTTATCTGGACCCGTTTTGGGATCAGTGCCCGGGGCTGAGGCCACTGCTCTGGCTGCATCTCCATGCTGATTATTTCATAAGGCAGAAGCACCTGGACTGCTCGGGAACGGTGGCTAAAGGGGCTCTGAAGCATTAACACTGATGAGAGCTTCATCTTAATTAATTCTTTATTATTTTCTTGCAGGCCAGCAGTGGGTTCGGAGCGCCAGCCAAGAGGGAGCTGAGGTCATTCCAGTGCCAAGGAGAATGACGTGCTGGACAAATCCCTGGTGATGTTCACGTGGATGAAACATCTCCAGCAGCTGGGGAATTGTTTCCTCCCTCCTCCTCCATCCACTTCTCTGCTGAGGTTGCCGGGAGGGGCTGTTCTTCCCAATATTCCATCCGACCCTGGCCTCTGGCAGCTGGAAGCTATTCCCTCTTTTCCTGCCACTTCAAGCTTCGTCTCCAGCTCTCTTGGAGCTCCTTTAGGCACTGGAAAGGGCTCTAAGAGGTTTCCCTTTTCCAGGCTGGACACTCCCAGCTCTCCCAGCCTGTCTCCAGAGCAGAGGGGATACAGCCCTCAGACCATCTCCATGACCTCCTCAAAAATTCCTTTTTGTGGGAGTTTTAGGTGCCCTTAGGAGCTACACGGCTCCTTTTTGGGGCAGAGATGGTTTTAATCCCTTTGCTGCCTCTCTCTGGCACGCTGGAGCAGAACCAGACGCTGATCCCATATCCCGTGTGGCTTTTTCTTGTTCCCACTCCGCCGTCGGCAAAGATTACCGAAACTGGATCCAAACAAAACCAGGAAAAAGAGCAGGAGAGGAGCTGCCGAATGCTCACCGCGACGTAAAATCAGCCACGGCTGCGTAGGCAAAACTCATCCCACAGAAAAGATGCACATCAGGAAAGCAGAGCTGCCCCGGACACCGCCCGTGTTCCGGGGGGAGGATTCACATCGAGTCCTTTCTAGAGGAAACTGCCAACCTTGACAGGCAACAGCTTTGACCTCCCTTGACAATTGCCCCAATTTGCTCAGCTCTTTGCTTTATGGATCCTGGCCAGGTTTGCTTTTCTTTTCTTTCTTTTTTTTTTTTTCCCGGTTGCTTAAATATTTTCACGGCTGTTTTTGTTTTCATTCTTTTTTCCAAGCGAATTTAGCTCCATCAGAGCGACAACCCTGGTGACTTTTTAGCCACACACCACTTGTGTCACCACGAGGTGCAGAGGAGTCTTCAGTATAAAAAGTGGCTGCTTTTAAAACCACCAGCAAATATTCCAGTCCCCTCACCTCTGTTTTCCTCACAATCCAGGCTAGGGAAGCCTAAAAATTGGATATTTCAGCTGTGGTTGCTAAAGAGGCCTTGGGGGTTTATCTCATATCGTTTTATTTGCTTATCACATCAGGAGATCTGCCTTGTTCTTCACTTCCATGGAATTTCTTTTTTTTTTTAATTTCCTAGAAACTCTGGTGATGAAAAAAAAAATAAACATAAATAATAAAAAATAATATGTATAAAATAATATAAAATCAGTTGAAACTGCAACTTTCTCGATGCAGCTCTTAGGAGCTGATCCACTTTTCTGCATCCTGCGATGAATTTTTTGGGAGCAGATCAAAAAGGTTGAGATTGAGTGCTCCCGATAGCCTCGGGTGCCAAACAAGTCGGGAGAGAAACACACACCTCCCAAATACCGGCAGAACAGCCTGGCTGTCTTTAAATGCGATGGATTTTTTTCCTGCTTCTCCATGTCCTCATGGGTTTATCCCTCCTCATTTTGGGAAAGGGCTTTTCTCCATGGGCTGGAGGAGCTGCGAGGATTGTGGGACCAGAGGAACTCGGTGGGGGCACGTGGTGATCAACAGCTCGGCGTTGTCCATCCATCATGGAATCATTCAGGGTGAAAAAGCCCTCCAAGATCAACTCCAGCTCTTCCCCAGCACCGCCAAGGCCACCACTGACCATGTCCCCAAGTGCCACACCCACACGGATGTGAAATCCCTCCAGGAATGTGACACCACCAGTGCCCTGGGCAGCTGTGCCAGGGCTGGACAACGCTTTCCATGAAGAAATTTTCCCTGATATCCAACCTAGACCTGCCCCAACACAACTTGAGGCCTTTTCCTCTTGTCCTGTCCCTTGTTCCCTGGGAGCAGATCCCGACCCCCACCTGGCTCCACCCTCCTTTCCAGGAATTGCAGAGAGGGAGAAGGTCCCTCCCGAGCCTCCTTTTCTCCAGGAGCCCTCCCAGCTCCCTCAGCCACTCCTGGTCCTCCAGACCCTTCCATTCCCTTCTCTGGACATGCTCCAACCCCTCAATGTCTTTCTTGTCCTGAGGGTCCCAGAACTCGATACAGGATCCTGTGGGACATCCCTTCATCCCCAATATCCCGTAACAGCAGCACTCCCCCCATCCCACTTTTTATCCCGGACTGCTGCGGTGACCTAAATCCCGCCCACTGTCCCTCTTTAGCCAACAGGTCTAATCCTGGCATTCCCAAACACCTCCCTGATGCCCAGATCCTCACATCTCCGTCCCTGGAAAGACCTCTGCCCCAAATCCTGACCCAGCATTCCCCACTATGGAGGTGCCCATGAGTCCATCCCCAACATCCCAGGAAGATTTGCTGCTGGCAGCACCAATTCCTGCATTATCCCAGTATTTCAGTGCTTAAAGCTCTTCCCAAAGCCCCGAAATTTCCTGTTGCTCTGGCTGTCCCCATAGGGCTGTGCTGCCTGAAAACCTATCCAAGCATCCTCCAATGTCCCATCCCCATCCCAACCCCATTCCACTCACAACCGGCATTCCAAATTCCCAAAGGAGTGATCATTCCCCTGGCCACCTCCCAGCAGAGCATCCACCATTCCAACGGCCACAAAGTTACTTTTTTCAGCCCAAATTCACCCAAACTCATCCCATCTGGCCCTTCTGCACTGGGATTTCGGGCTTGCCAGGGATTTTTCCATGGGGATCTGTGAGGGGGGATGTGTGGAGGGTTCCTCTTGTGGCTTGGGAAGGGTTAACAGCTTGGAAGCTGGAAGATGCCACTGCAGGAGACCAGTGACCCACTAACAGCCCTTTGCATCCCGAATGATTCCCCCGTCTCAGGTTTCTGGTGAATGACGGGGGAAGGGGGAGCCGGGGAGAGGTTGGGGGAAAAAAATGCCGACACGGAGGAAAAATGAAAAATAACAACAAAAAGGACCAAAAAAAATATATCTAATCAAAGAGAATAAATCAGAGCTGATTACACCGGGACACAAAGGGATCGCAAGAGAGAGAGAGAATTCCCCCCCTTCCCTGCACCTTTCCTGCTTCCAACCCCTGCGGAGAGCCCGTGTCCATAGGGAAGGGAGCGCAGCGCAGAAACAAAAGGAGCAGGGCCAGCGAGGGTTGAGCAAAATCCCTCCCCAGCTCCCATATCCCATTTTCCCATCTGCCTCTAGCCACAACCACTGTTAGGATGTCAGGGAAAGAGGGTCGGAGATCCAGGTGATGGAAAACAGGGATGAAAGAACAGGCACGTGACAGTCCCTGTCCCAAAAGTCCCTTGGAAAATGTAGTATGACCCTCAGGATGGGCCATGTCACCAATCCACCCCACACATCCCGATTTGCATCCGGGGAAACTGAGGCATTGGGATAATTTATTCCCCAAGAATGGGATTAGAGGTTCTTAGTGGGAGAAGATTCTCCTCCAGCCTTCCCACCATTCCCACCGAGGCTAAACACCGCCTTAGTATAATTCATTATCCTAATTATGTGTGATGTCAGGAGTGGGATCCCGCACACGGAAGGGAGGTCCCCATCCTGATGGGTCTCCCATATCCCATAACACTTTATTCCATCCTCTGAGCATCGTGGGGAGGGTTTGGGACCACGATGATGCTGCTTGGTCCAGGCTGTTCTCCTTGGTGGAAACATCCAGGAGCACCAAGGAGAAGGGATAGGGGTGAAGCTGCTTAATGCATGGAAAATGGGTGCCAGGACAGCACTCCCCAGGATTAGGGAATTAAAAGGATCTCCCTTCCTTCCAGCTCATCCGTCGGAGGGGACACATCTGTCCCCACAGCGCCAAAAGCTCCTGGGGACGAGGTGCGTTCCCAGCCGGCAGCGCGGGAGTCGCCGGAGCTGATTTCCCAGGGCGCAGGCACAGCTGCGAGCGCCGGGAAGCTGCCAAAGTCCAGGAGAAAAAAAAATCCTGATTAATATCGTCCTCCGGTGGATCCCGCGCTGCAGATGTGCAGCCTGCTGACTCGGCAGCTCCCGGCAAGGAGACCTGGAGCCGGGAAAACCGACGGGAGCGAATGCGGGGGACGACACGGCACAGGGGCAAGGCAGGGATGCTGCCCTCCCATCCCATAAATTCCCATGAGGAGAAGAGTTGTTCCATCCTCTACTATCAGGTGGCACTCACCGCTCTGGGAACGGCATCCCGACCTCAGCTCCCTGTGGAAAGGCCTGGGATAAGCTGCCTGTGGGCTCAGGCAGGTGGCAATGAAGCCGCTGAATCAGGTCCCAAGCTCGACACTGTCCTGAGAAGCACAAATCCTTTTATTCCAAGTATTTTCTTTTAGAATTTTGTCTTAGGGAAGGCTGAAACTCCTGGCGCTCATCCACAATAACCGCTGGACAGCTGCGGGATAATCCACACTCCTATTACCCACTCCTAATTAAACCGGAGAGCCTCCTTCCCTGCTGAGGTGACCCATTGGAAATTAATCAGTGAGGCACCGATACCGGAGCAAAAATCAGGGAGAAAGACGTTGCCTTCCCTGATTAGACAGGGAGGGAAAGTCTCCTGGAAAACAGGAATCGACTGCCGTGCGCTGGCCCGGCACCTCATCGATCCGTGCGGTCGCATTTAGGAATTCTAATGAGCTTCCACGGAGGCAAAAGGAAATAATTTGTGTAAGAAAATGGGGTGTTGTTTCTAGGAAGGGTTGGTTCAACACCAGCTCGGAAATTTCATCTCCAGGGTGGTTGGGGACTGCCTGGAGATGCCGTGACCAGGAATGAAGGTGATGGTCCGTGGGCATGGGGCTGAATTCCCAGCTGGAGATGGGATTTGGGAAGACTGACTGGTGCAGAGCCCGTGGGCTGCTCTGACAGGGCATGGAGAGGCCAAACGGGACACACGACTTTCCCAAAAAGGGAAATGCAGGGACAAACCTCCATCTGAAGCCTCCATCCTTCCCATCCAACCACCTCCATCCCCATTACCCGTTCCTCCCAGAGCCCACCTGCCTCCCGTTGCTCATCCCTCCAAGCCAAACTCCTCGATTCCATTGCCTGTTCTTACACCACAACCACTTCCATCCATCCATCCATCCATCCATCCATCCATCCATCCATCCATCCATCCATCCATCCATCCATCCATCCCAGAACAACCGGAGCCCTTTGCCCATCCCTCCAACTCAGCCACATCCATCCCTCCCATTGCCCATCTCTCCTGGTAAATCCTTCATCCCAGTGCCCATCCATCCTCTCCAACCACCTCCATCCCATCCCT
>VZTF01007968.1:85893-231385 GCA_013397755.1 Cnemophilus loriae | reverse complement strand
AAAACCAAAAAGGGGGATCCCACCCCATCCCACCAGCCCGGCTCACATGAAGAAGTCAGCGGTGGCTTTCGGGGCGGCGGATGGGGAGGGCTCCCTCGGGAAGCCCCGGCCGGCCAACTTCTCATATTTTTCTTTGTACAGATCCCTTTCCTTGGCCAAGCGGGTCACCTCCTGCTTGAGCTGCTCCACCTGGCTCTGCAGTTGGCATTTCTCGTTCTCCAAGATGTGCCGTTGCTGGACCCGCTTGTAGCGGCAGGATTGAGCGTAGCCCCGGTTCTTCAAGGTCCTCCTCTTCTGCTTGAGGCGGATCACCTCCTCCTTGCTGAAGCCCCGCAGCTGCCGGTTCAGCTCCCGCACGGACATACTCACCAGCTGATCGTCGGAGAACCGGTCCTCCAGGCGTAGGTGGTGATGATGATGATGGTGATGGCCGGGATGGTGATGGGCGGCCGGCGGCAGCTCCTCACCCGCGAAGGGTTGAGGTCGGAAGGGCTCGTACCCTTGGTGGTGATGATGATGATGGTGAGGGGCACCGATCAACGCCTCCACCGCGTCCTCCGGCGTCAGGTTGAGAGCTTCGGGGTTGAGGTGATGCTGGTAACCCGACATCCAGTACAGCTCCTCCAGCTGCTGTTTGGAGCCCAGGGAAGCGGCGGTGGTAGCCGGGGGACCGGCGGCCGGTTGCCCACCGGGGCTGGGAGCGCAGAAGCTGGGCGAGGAAGGCACGGAGGAGCAGGGCGTGCTGAGCGGGGTGGACGACAGGGACCCGGCGGGCAGACGGTGGCACAGCCGCTCCGCCTCCGCCGGCTCCTTCTTCACCTCGAACTTCATCAGGTCGAAATCGTTCACGTACTCGATGGCGAGGGGGCTCGTGGGCAGCTCCGCGCTCATGGCCAGCTCCGAGGCCATCTCAGTCCATGGAGGGACCGGGGGGGGAGCCCCCGGGCACCGCCGCTCACCGAGGGTCCCGCGGGCTCCGGGAGCCTCCTCCGAGCAGGCTCCGGCGCAAGCGGCTGCCCAGACCGGGCTCCGGGACCCTTTGCCGGGGCTTTGCGGTGGGGTTCAGCGGGGCTCCGGGACCCTCGGACGGAGATCTGCTGCCGGGCTCCGGGACCCTCCGCCGGGGCTCCGCTGCGGGGCTCAGCCGGGCTCCGGGAACTCCCGACGGGACTTTGCGGTGAGATTCAGCCGGGTTTCGGGACCTTTTGACGGAGCGCTGCGGTGGCGTTCAGCGGGGATGCGGAACGCTCCGACCGGGATCCGCTGCGGGGCTCAGCCGCGCTCCAGGACGCTCCGATGGGACTTTGCGGGGAGATTCCGCGGCGTCCGAGATGGGGCTCTGCTGCGGGGCTCAGCCGGGCTCCAGGACCCTCTGCTGCGGGTCTCAGCCGGGCTCCGGGACCCTCCACCGGGGCTCTGCTGCGGGGCTCAGCCGGGCTCCGGTGCTCGCCTCCGACGGGACTTCGCGGTGCAGTTCAGCCGGGCTCCGGAACGGGGCTCCGGGACCCCCAGCCGGGGCTCCGCTGCGGACTGCGGGGCAGCCACCTCTCTCCGTCGGGGCTCGGCTCCGCTCCGCAGCTGGGCTCCGCTGCTGGGCTCCGCTCCGCAGCCGAGCTCCGGGACCCTCCTCCGGCCGCCACGGCTCTGCGCTCGGGCTGGGCGGGCTCCGCCGCTGCCTGCGGCCGGTTCCCAATGGCGAGGAGCGGGCAGCGCCCTGCCCGCCCCTTCCTGCCTCCCCTGGCACCTGCCCCGGCCCCACCTCCCCGGGCTCCGAGCCTTCTCCTGCCTCCTCCTCCCGCCGGGACACGGCGCCCTGGGGGCGGGGGCCGCTCCCCTGCCCGCCCCTACCCGCGACCGGCGCCGCCGCCGCCGGGCGCTCAACGGAACTCGCCGCCTTTTATATGGGGAAAAACGAGGCACGGCCCCTCCCACCGAGGCGGGGATAAGCTCTTCCAGCCTATCAGCACCCCGGCAGGCCGCTTGGATTTGCATATCCCCATGGCAACGCCCCCGGGGCAGCTGTCAATCTCCGGAGGGGGGAGAATGCTGCGGGCACCCCCTGGACCCTCTCGGCTCCCGCATCCCGACGTGCGGCTTCATCTCCCACCCGCCGCCCCGAGCTGAGCGTGGAGTGCGGAGAAACATCCAAGAAATCCTAATTTCCTACTGCCCGAAAATGGGAAAGATCCAAAAAAGGGTTTATTGCGCCTAAATCGGGTTTGGTGCCACCTCGCTGGGGGACCGCAGTGTCCCGCTGGGTGATATCGGAGTGCAGCCCCTTCCCCACCTCAGGAACAGCCCAGGATCCTTCCCAAAGCACTTCTATCCTTTCAGAAAGCCAAATAAATACAATTTTGGGGATGTTTCGGGATTTTCCATAAGCTGTTGGCGGTCAGGGAGCAGCCACGTGCACCTCTGTGCTCCAGTGCTGCCTCTGGTTTCGGAGGTGACATCCACACCTAGCACAGGTGACATCCACACCTGGCACGTGACCGGGAGTGTCGCCAGCTGGAGGACCAGGACCACCATCCCAGCACCCGGAAAAAGTGTCACTGGAGCCCAGTGGTGGCTGGTCAAGGGATTTTGGGGACCCAGAAGACACCTCCTGGATGAGGCCCTGGTTGGGATGTGGCCACACTGCTCCGTCTGCCACCTCACGGCTGCTGCAGCTTGGGAGGAACAGGACAGGGAAACTGAGGCACAGGGCAGTCACCATGGAGTGGTCCCACTTCATCTCAAATTTCATCCCACAGAGGCTGGCCAGGACTGTCTCTGGGGTCCAGGACTGTCTCTGTCACCCACAGGATGCATCCTGGGTCCCACCGCATCCCAACCCGGCTGCATCCCACCCCACTGCATCCCACAGGAAGCTCCTCGGGATGTGGGGGGTGACATTCCCCTCACCCAGCCAATGGCTGCTTGGGGACTTGGGAACAGGGGACACTGCCCTCCACAGCTGCTAATTGACCCTTGAGATGTAGGGTCAAATCAATGCAAAAAAGGTGGGTTTTGAAGATGAAAACCTTTATCCCACTGCAACCCCAGCAATTAAAATCCCACATTATTGCTTTTGCTGGATCCAGCCTCTGGGGAGGGTCCATCTTTCTCCTGCTAATTGAGTCAGGGCAGGGGGGTGCATTTATTCCCCCTAGGAAGGGTCATGGATGCAGGCAAAGCCCTAAACATGACCCTCATTCCCTGGTGATCCTGGATGTTATCCCATATTGGACACAGATATCCCACCTTGGAGACCCCGAACTCGTTCATGGAATAATGTCCCCCCATGACTTGAGGGAGGGGGCAAACAAGGGGACAGCAAAAAAACCCTTTTCGTGGGGTGGCTTTCACCCTTTTTGCTTCACCACGTGACCCTAAATCCATCATCATCCCACCTGTGCAGCGGGATATCGGGATCCTGCACTGGGAAAAGACGGGGTGCCACCTCCCACCCCCTGGCACCACGTTCCTCCCCAGAGCTGCTCCACCTTGGGGGCACCCGGCCCCCACCAGCAGCTGCCACCCGCGCTGGGACAGGAGCCACCAAGGGATTAGGACCGGGCCGGGCTCCAACAGGGCCGTGGCTCCCCCGCGACACCCCCGGGGGTATTTTTAGGAAATGCCCATGGCATGTCCCCAACCCTCCCCGCCACGCCGGGCCCGTCAGCTAAGTTTACTCACAGGCGGTCAAGTGACATAACCAGGTTGGTGGCCTCGGGATGGTGGCAGGATGGCGTCACCTTTCACTTTTAGAGCTCGTGTGCCCCATTGCCCCTTGGAGCAGGGCCGGGTGCCCACCTGGGGCTGCCTCAGTTTCCCTGGATGGCACACGGCTCCCAGTTGGGGTGTTGGTGGCGTGGGGACAGTGACCTCACCCCATGGGAGCGTGGTGTCCACCACGATGCACCCCACGGAGAGAGGGTGGGACCATCTTGGTGATGCTCCACCAGCATCTGCCCCGCGACTCGATGTTGCTGCAAGGTCAGGAATTTTGGGAGGTGGGGGGAAATCACATGGCGAGGCTGGGAGGAGGATGAGGAGGAGAAGGTGGAGAAGGAGGAGGGCAGGGAACAGCCCCCCTGATGACAGGCAGAAAACTGATCCCGGCGGGTGACGTTCACCCGGCACCTGCTTCCCCGGCAGGGGACCAAGAGCGGTGCCAGCAGCACCCGCCGCAGGAAGGTTTTTCCGGGAAATGTTTACGGAGCCCTCCAGAAACTCCACCCCGTGCCAACCTTCCCTGCCGTGGCACCCCCTGGGAATGTCCTTGCCGGGTCCCCGAGCCCAACCGCGCGTCCCGGCTTCACAGCGAGGAGGGATAAATCCCATCGGAGCCCGCTGCCGAGTGACTGAGGATGCTGGAGACGGAGGGAGAACCCACTGGAGTTCAGTGACACCTCTCCAGAGGCCGCGTTTATCCCTGCTTGGAAATTAATCACCCCCCAAGCAGAGCTTTAATGACAGCCGGCTGGAAATTCCAATCCTCCCCGGGAAGGGAGCAGCGGTGCCGGTGGGTGGCGGAGCCGCGGCTCGGAGCGGAGCTGCTCATTGCTTCGTTTAATTAGTGCAGCACAAGGATTATCCTCGTTAGGGATCCACGGAAAACCAAAGCTCCCGGCCACCACTGGCTATCCCTGAGGATTCACGGCAGCACCGTCTCCTCCAGGGTGATTTTTAGGGAATTTAGTCGGGGTTTTTGAGGAAACCGCCACGTGAAGAAACATCGTTTCTGCATAAAAAGTTTTAATAGCTAAAAAAATCCAAAGATTTAGGGATCGGAGTGACTCCTCCACTGGATCTGGATGGGTATTTGATGGGATGTTCACGCACTGCTGAAAAAAGAGGAAAGCCACAGGGAGGCTCCTCCATCCCAGGGGAGGAAACTGTTTTATTTACATATCAAAACACAGGAGTTAACAAAAGACATTTTAATACCAACGAAAACCACGACGTTTTTATTAAAAATCAACTCGTTGGACACACCCTGGAACACAAGTGACATCCCAGGGTGGGGACCCACTGGTCCTCCAGCACCTGGGGGGTGTTGTGGATTTGGGATGGTGACAAAACCCTTCCATGGGGGTCACTTGGAGAAGGGAAACCCCCTGTGGGGACCTGTTTGGGGGGCGAAGCCACCGCTGTTGGCATTTCCCACTCCATTTCTGATCACACCTGGATGCTGCATCCTCAGGGAGCCCCAGTTCTTACCAAATCGCTGCTGATGCCTTTTCCCCACAGGATTTTGCCTGAGGGGTTGTGGATGAGCAAATCCCACAAATTGCATCTGTGTGGGCGAACAGCACCCGCCACCCCCAAAATCCCCTGGAAATTGTACCTATGGATGCAAAACCTCATCCTTCCAGTGGCATAATGCTCTCCCTTCATTCTGCTCCTGCTTGGATTTGCAAAGTCCCAAAAACCCCCAAACTCTGGAGAGCTGGCTCGGGTTTCCCGATGGAGCCCAAACCCCCACTGGGATAGGGAGAGGTGGGAGTCAGGTGCAACTGGGCCATGAGAGACCCCGAAATGCAGAGTGTGAGCTCAGCACTGCTCCCAACACATTTCCATGAGGGATGCTCTCAGCTCCAAGGAATCTCCTCCCGAAAGCAAGGGGATGGAGCGGGATGGGCTCTTGGAATGGTGGGATCGGGGCTGTGGGGGCTTTACACCCATTACATCCCAGCACGGTGACTTGTCCCCAGTACATCCTGACCTGAATGTGGGAATGTCACCTGATGGTGTTAAACCACCTCAGGTCCCCCTATCACCTCGTGGCCGGGACAGCACCGGAGCATGGATGGGGATGGGAAGCTCTTCCTAGCCCCACAAGCATCCAAGGAGGTGGCAGGACTTGCCTTCAAACAAACCAGCTGAAAAGGTCATTTATTGGTCAATTCACAGATTCCAAACAAAGCTGCTTCCCTGCAGGAACGAGCGGTGCATTCCCACGCTGCCACGCGACTCCGTGTCCAAATGACGTCCCGGAAAAGCAAGAGGAGGAGGGGGGGGTGCCATGCCTGGACATGGCATCCTGAGGTAGGTGCCAGGTCGTTCCCTGGCTCTCCGGTTCCTGAGCTGGTCGGCCGCCACGGGATCGGGATGGACTCACAGCCGGGGCTTGATCTGCAGCCGTTTGCCTGGAGGGAGGGAAGGGAATGGGGATGGTGGGAAGAGGGGACACAGCTGGGTATTCCCAGCTTCTCCTTGCCTGGTCACAGGAGTGGGTTAAAGCACTGGGAAATCGGGAATGTGGGTGGTTCTCCACCCTGGCAGCACCCCCTGGACTCACCTCTGCCACCCTCCACACAGGAGTTCTCGGAATCCTGCAGGGATGACCTTGGCAAAATCCTCCTCCGTTTGGTGTTGCCTGGGAAGGAAAGGAAGAAAAGAGGAGAAAGTCATTGAGGCTGGCTCGGGTCACCTTGGAAATCCCTTGGAATGCAGGTGGAGGAGTGTGCTAAGTTCCTCTTCTGCTTCACATCGCCCTTGGCCATGGCAAGGATGGAGGTGGCTCATTCCCCAAATCCCTCAGCTCCCTACAAGTGGCACTCAGAGGTCACTTCCCACCTCGGAGCAGCAAATCTGCTGCAAAATTCCCAAGTTATGGGTGAAAAAGAGAATAAAAAAGGATCCAAACCTTCCCACTGGGGCACAGGACCTGCTTTGGTGCTGGGATGGAGCCGGAAAGAGCTGAGCACCAGCAATCATCCCCTCAGGCATTCCCAGCATCCATTTAGGACGCTCCAGGTGATGTCTTCTGCTTGCTGGAACGCGGTGCTTCCTCCAAAGAGGGTTCTGGATGCTCATACAGAGCCAAAACTCCAGGAAGTGCCTCTGGGAAGTGACCTCCTTGTAGGACAAGTCCAGGATCATCCCATGGACCAAGGTGGACAGAGTGAAATCCTTCTCCAGTTCAACCACAATGCTGGAAGTACCTTTCTGCAGGTTCTCCTACTTTCCCTCTCCAGCGGGTTTGGAGAGGTGGCTATGGGGTTCCACCTACCAGAGTGATGGGTGGGAAGGAAAATGGTGGCCGCTTGGCCACCAAGATGAATGAGGATGGAAAAAAGTGGAGGTTTCCCAGGAAAAAAAGGACCCACAGGTTCAAGTGGGAAAAGTCCTTCTTCCCTTGGGATTAATGGAGGTTGAGAAGGTCATGAAGAAGATGGAGGGAATCCAGCCCAAACCCCCTCCAGATGTTCTGTTGCCCATGTTCCCACCAAATTCCACATGGCAGTTCCCAAACAATGAAGCCAACATGGAGGTGGGACCAAGGATACCTTTGAGCAGCCTTGAGAGCCCAAAGGAGAAAGTTTTTGGGGCAGAGGAGGCAGGACAGGTGAGGACCTAACAGTGGGGAGTCTCCAAGAGTTTTCCTTTGCTTTCCAACTTGGATAAACAAACTCGCTGGGAGTTGAAGCCGCACTGGCAGTGATTCATCGCTCCGGAGTTAATTTATGGAAAATAAAGAGGGCTCATTTAGCACCTTTCCACCCTTAATATAACTCCCATACATCAGCGGGATGCACGGCAGACACGGCAGATCCGGATATTCCTCACCAGCAACGCAGCCGAATCCAGCTTTTGGCAATGGTGACACGGAGCGGAACACCCATCACGTCCCCACCCTCCCAATTTTTCCCTCTGGCACCTAGCCAGGTGGTTTTTCCAGCCTGGGATTTGTAAATCCCATCCCAGTTGCTGGAATGAGGGTCTGGAGCTGCTGGCTGTCACCTCAAGGAGTCAAAATCAGCATCTCCACATTCCTGCCCCACCACAACATGGTGTGAGTTCAATAGGAATGGTGGGAACGGCTCAATTCCCTTTGGATGAGCCAGAGAAAACTTCCATCTGTGAGGCAGCTCAAAGCACACATGATTACTGAAGTAGAAATTTGGATTTATTTTTTGGGGAGAAAAAAAAAAAAAGGTGATTTTTGAATCGACCGTAATTAACTTCCTGACTTCGGTACGGAGTGCGCGGAACTAAGATACTTCCAGAGCATCCATGCTTGATTGCCAACAGATTCCTCAAAAAAATCAAGGCAGGAATGAGGAAATAAACCCAAAATAGGTTGTGAGAGGGTTCAGTTCCTCCCCCTGGATGGAAAGAGATGGAGGAAGGATGGTGCAGCTGACGGGCGAACACCGCATCTCAAAAAACCCCCAGGAGGGAAAACCTGGATCAAACGGGGGTGTCCCTTCACCCAACCCCGGCAAAGGAAAAGATATTTTTCCAGTTTTGTGCTTGGGAGATCCTGCAAATGGCGTGATCAATCTTGGGTCGCATCTCCAGCTCCTTTCACTCTCTCCCCCCGCCGCCTTTCCCGGCACTCCGGGAGCGGCGCAATCCATCTTCCAAGGAACCAGGTATATAATTTCTAGTTAGCAAAAGCAACCCCTTTTTCATTCCAGTGATTGAATAGCTTCCAAAGGAGAAGAACCGAGGCCGGATCACGAGTTTTCCATCGAAAACCAGGCGGTTTTCGCTGAGCTTGTCAGGCTCGTCGGAGAATTAGGACTTCCAGTGCTCTTCCTCCTGATGGAAATCAACATTTATTTTGCCTAAGCCTAAGAAGGTGTCAGGCAGACAGAGAAACTTGCCAGTCTTCTCCAGGAAAAAAGAGGGAAAAGAAGGAAATCTAATAGAAATATATTATCAAGTCCGAGGAGTGGACAGTGCAGTAAATCACACTTCAGGTGGCACCATTAGATTTTTCAATAAAACCTGGTTTTCCCCCAGCCGGAGCCGAGCGGCTCCAGCTGCATCCGACAGGGAAGTTAAAACCAAATTTGTTTCATCCAGATGATGATCCGAGAGGGATTGAAAGGGATTTCAAGGTGGGGAATCCTGTCGGATGAAAGGTGAAAGGAGGTGGGTCTGGGCCTGGGCCCCAAATCCTCTCCCTGCTCAGCATTCCTTGATTCCTGAGGTGTTTAAAAAAATTGGGTTTCTCCATGAAGTGGGAAGGTGGAGGCAGCTGGAGATGCCCCACATCAGGGCCGGAAGATTCCCAAGCCCCAAAGCAGCGGGATGCAGGGAAAGAGAACTCGTTTGCAGCTTTCCAAACTTTACCACCCAGCAGGAGAAAAGCCGGAATTTTTGTAGGTTTCCTCTCCTCAACAACCTCCGGCCTGATGGAATGTTTGGTCTCCATCGTTCTCCTGATGCCACCAAAGGGTTTCATCCTGTCCTGCATCTTCCTCCAGGAAGGCTTGGAGCACCGAGATGCACCCCAGCATTTTCCTGGTGGATGCTCAAGGTTTAACACCATGAGGAGAAATTCCCTCCAAACACACTTTTCCTCCTCATTCCCAAAGGAAAAATATCCCTTAACCCTTTCCAGGACACCTTAGGGGAGTCCAGAGCCTGAATCTGTCATGGAAAGGTCTTTTCCTTTCGTAGCCAAAGTGTTCCTGGAGAAACTTGGGCTGGAGATGCCTTTTAAAATATATTATTATTATTATTAATTATTATTATTATTATTATTATATAAAACTCAACAACAAAAGATGAGGTGGAAAGCCCAGCAGCAAGGGCTACATCCCAGAACTGTCCACAAATTGTTTTTCATACGGAAAAAGCAGACAGGGAGGGTTGGATCTCCTTGGCTCCGTCCTGCACTAAATCCATGTGGTGACAATCCACATTAGAAACTCATCCTCCTGCTGGTTCCACCCAAACCTTCTGCCACAGGTGGATGAGACCCTAAAAACTGAGTCCAAATATCCCAGTGGAAAGTGTCCCTGCCCATGGGAATCAGATAGCCCTTAAGGTCCCTTCCAACCCAAACCATTCTAGGATTCCATGAAAAAAATGGGCAAAAATTAGTATGGAAGAAGAAGATTTCAGTCCTGGCAAAGGAGTGAGACTTGTCAGGTCCTAAATTGGACACTTTGCAACGAGGAGATTAAATCGCAGCGAGGTTTCTGACTTTAGGAGCTTCTCTGAGCCACCAAGACATGAGAAGATCCAACCCCAGCCTCCAACAACACCTGGGTCACCTGTGGCACCCCGAAGGCTGAAGGTATCCCAAGCCTAATGGTATCTGGCGGACGTAGGGGATGGAGATGGAAGCATCACAGAATTATTAAGGTTGGAAAAGACCTCCAAGACCATCAAGTCCAACCTGTGACCGATCTCCACCTTGTCACCAGACCAGAGCCCTGAGTGCCACACCCAGTCATTCCTTGGATGCCTCCAGGGATGGGGACTCCACCACCTCCCTGGGCA
The DNA here is from genome assembly GCA_013397755.1 of Cnemophilus loriae. Taxonomy (NCBI): domain Eukaryota; kingdom Metazoa; phylum Chordata; class Aves; order Passeriformes; family Corvidae; genus Cnemophilus; species Cnemophilus loriae. Next base: position 221,155 of record VZTF01007968.1, on the reverse strand, counting down.
GCCCCTTCCAATGCCTGACTCCCCTCTCCATGAAGAAATTTTTCCTGATGCTCATCTTGAACCTCCCCAGTTTGATGGATCCATGTTGTCCTGCTCGAGGGATGGGTGCAGTTTGATAGATGCTTGAATGAGCAAAAGCAATTTGCTAATTGATTACCTCATTTTCATTTGAGGGTCATTAATTCAGTTATGAAAGAGTTGCGATCCTCTCTAATTAAACTCTCCCCGCACACGTTTTCCAGGATGCTGCCATGGGAAGTATCCACCTGCAGCGGGATAACATGGCCAAGGCAAGGAGGAGATCCAGGTGAGAATGGGAGCATCTCATCACTACCTGCCAGGTGCGTTTTCACCCTCTCTATTACAAGGAAGATCTGCCAAGTGCCTGGAGAAGAGTCGGGAAGGTGCCACCAAGGTCCAAGCTGCCCCAGAGCCCTCCTGGGGCTCCTGAGTTATGAGTTCATGAGTCCCATCAGGAAGAATGTTGATTTCCTGCTCCCTGTGTGGATCCTGATCATTTATCCTACAGGAGCAGAAGACCTCAGGGGAAGGCAGTGATGGGAAGGCTGATTTAAGGACAAGGTCCATCAAGCAGGGTCCTAACTCCTTTTTCCTGCCCTTCCTCTCCTTAGCTTGTCCCTGTCCTCTGCTGAGGATCTGAGAGGTCTTTTAACTCCCATGAGCCCTCACCAGGACCACCAAAGTGCCTCCACCTCCTCCCGTTCTCCTACGAGGTTCTGTGTTCCATGGGACACATTCCCAGCCTCATGTCCTTGACTTCTCGGCCATCAGACACGATGAGCTGGACCTTGTCGTTGAGCTTGGACACGTTCACCCAGGAGGTTGGTCTCGACTTCCCGAGTCCCTTCCATCCTATGATCCTAAGGGCTGGACTTGGACCTGGAAACGGCCCAGGGATCCAGGGGAAGGGATGACTGTGGAATGGGCGCATTCCACACATCCCGTACACACTGGTGGCGTCTCCATGGGGACTGGAGCCCTTAGTAGATGATCCACTGCCCTAGCTCCACAGCTTTCTGAATGCCTTGCTCCTGTGAGCATCCAGGAAGGATGGACCAGAGTCAAGGAGTTGTTGGGTGATGCACCAAGACCTTCAAGCAGATTCCTCAAAAGTTGGGATGCTTGGGAAAGAGCTTATCCAGCACCTAGGCAAACTCTGGGAAAGAGAGATCCATTCCAGTGACCAGTTCTCCAAGAGAGGCCTGACCACGGTTGGCCAAGATCTTTCCCAAAAAGAGCAACAAGCGCCACCAGGAAGGCCAAGGTCTCCGCTCCCCACTCAAGATCCTCAGAGAAGTCCAAGGTGGCGGAGATACCTCCTGAAGGTAACTTGGATGTAAGAGACAGAACTGGAAGGGGGGAAGTTCTGCCTGGAGAAGAGAAGATTATGGGGAATTGCTGTCTTCAGCCTCCTGTCTTCAGCCGTGCCCGAAGAATCACTGTAGTAGTTGAAGACTGACAGAAAGACATGGACAGACTGGAACAAGTTCAGTGGATGCCACCAAGATGGATGGGGTTGGAGCAAAGGATCATGAAATCATGGAATGGTTTGGCTTGGAAGAGACCTTAAAGATCAGGGAGTTCCAATTCCCTGCCATGGGCAGGGACACCTTCCACTATCCCAGGTTGCTCCAAGGCCCGTCCAACCCGGCCTTGGACCCTTCCAGGGATGAGGCATCCACAACTTCTCTGGAGAACCTGTGCCAGGGCCTCACCACCCTGGAGATGTTTGAGACCACACAGAGAAACCAATTCTCTATTTTATCCACATTTCTTCCTCTCAAGAGGAACAAACTGCACCAAGTCCTGCTGGGGCCAAAGCTGACAGTGATGCCAGCTCCTGTACTTCCAGGAGTCCAAGCCCTCCATCCCCAACCACGCAGATGCTTTCTGGAAAGCTCCAGGGCATCTTCTGTTGCCAACTCGCACCGATCAAAGGCTTGGTTGCCTCACCTGGCTGCCAAAAAAAGTTCTGGAGCAAAGAGCTGGTGGCAGAAGAAGCACTGAAGGAGATGCTGAAGGCGATGAAGATCCCATGGGACCCAAGGGGGACTGGCCACATCCACATGGAGAGTGGCAGCACTGGATTTCTCCTAAATTAAATTGGGGTGTCCTACGCAGGACCAGGAGTTGGACTTGTGAGTCCCTTCTAAATTGGGATATTCTCGAATTCTCTGACTCCTGGAGCTGGGAATGGTTGGATCAGGACCTGCCACCAAGGGGGTGGTGGCAGCGGCAGTTCCGTGCCCCGTTGGGGTCGTCTCTCAACCACGGCGAGAAGAGGCGAAAATCCACATTCCCAAACTTACCCCTCCAGAAGTGGAAGCCGTAAACAAACCCAGAAGCCGCTGCCGCACCTCCCCGAATTCCTCGGAAGCCGAGGCGGTTGAGCGTGCTCAGCGGAGCCGTTAAAAAAGACTGGAGCGAGCATCTTCCATTAACGTTACGACCGTGAAATATGACAATAAAATGACGGCCGTATGGTCCCAAATTTGCAGCCCGCCGAGCTGCTCGGGGTTTATCGTCACTCAAACGTGCAGAGAGCTGTAAAATGTTTACAGAAAGGGTCGTTTGCGGCTATAAAATCCTCTTTTCTCTCCTAAACAAGGCTGAGCGGAGCCATTTACAAAGCCCGGAATGTTCATCGGGGGAGAGGGGAACATCTGTTCTCTCCAGGAGTTTGCAGTGATCTTCTCGAACAAATTAACTAAAATGGGTGCTTTCTAATTAAATTAGCACTCGATTGGAATGGTTTGCATTGGTGCAATTAGCGCGGGGAGGCCAGTTAGGCTCCAGCACAGGCGATTTAACTGGAAGGTGAAATATGGAAAAGCCCATTACCTGGAAAACGCGAGTCAGAAGGGTAGGGAAGCCTGTTCTCCCTCTGGCTCTGTGCTCCTGGGTGGATAACACAAGGTGAAGGATGGGATGCCACCAAACCCACCCTTCCCATTTGGGATGCTCAGCTGGGAGCAGTTGGCTCTCCCCGTGCCGCACGGATCGGTTTTTCGGAGGATGCTTGGAAAGCACCGGCGCCCTCAAATCACAGAATCCCGGAATCACTTAGGTTGGAAAAGACCTCCAAGATCAACCTTTGCCCGATCACCACCTTGTCAACAAATTACTCCTCCAACCCCAAATTTCCAGGTTCCTCTGAAGGGTTGGGAACATGACAGCGGCTCCGCTCCATGCACGCAGATCACATCCCTCCTTTCCAGTCCCCTTTCCCTTTATCCCAAGCCCAGACTCCCACTGAGACCCCGCAAGCTGATGCTGTTGCCCACGCTGGTCCTTAAAGGTCATCTCCAGACCCCCTCCCTGCCCCTCCTGCTTTTTTCCTTGTTCCTCTTGCATTTCCCAGGATTAAAAGGGCATTTTCTTCAATTGTGACCGTTTAATCAAGGAATTCAGCTCATTCCTTAGTAACAACCTGTCCTCTGGTTGTTTACCAGATTTACCATCCTGATAATTTATGTGTCAACTTCAGGCTTCTCAAGCACAAACCCAATGTTATCGCTGGCACAGATCCCCAAATCCCAACCCCAAATCCCACCCCAGACTCCAGCTACTTCCTAGAGCTACACGAGGACTTGTCCTGACCATCCACTCGGCTCCAAACTCAATCTCAGAATCACTGAATATTCTGAAGGGACACAGGAATGTTGGAAGAGATCCACAAGGATCATGGAGTCCAGTCCAAGTGATGTGGCCACCACAAAGTGTTCAATCCTTTAGGAGCATCAGTCCCATGTCCTCTTGGGATGGTGGCCAGGGCTCCTCTTATCCCATTGGATTTGGGGGTCCCCGGGTGCTGCTGTGCCCCCAAATCCCTTAGCTGGGATTAAGATGAGACTCAAGGATGGGAAAACCCATGGATCAACATTCCCATGTCCAGACTTGGCACGCCATCGCTTTGGCAGGGAAAGTGTTTCATCCTCAGATGATTTTACAGCCATCTGCAATTCCCGCCTGGTTTTCCTTTCCTGTGGATCCTCCAGCATCTGCTTTCCCAACGCCATGAGCTTCCCTGGGCAAAGGAGCACGGAGGGATGAGTGCCCTGACCTCGAACCCGCCAGCTTCCCACAGCCTTCCTGCCGACATTCCCAACTGAACCAGCTCCTCCTCCTCATCCTCCCACCCAAACCACCGGGAAATCATCCTCCCCTGGATGCAGACACTGGAATGAAGAGGAAAAGGGTGCCCTTGCTCCTGAGTTACTCCAGGCTGCCGAGTGTATTCCAAGGCATTCCAACAGCCTTCTTGTCCATGGATTAATTGTTACAACTTCATCATGGAGATAAAAACCCTGATTAAGCCGCTGCTTTGGGAACACTTCCCGAGATCAAAAGGGAGTTGAACCAGGGCCAAGGAAAAGGGAGGAGGGGAGAAGAAATCCCTGGAAAGGGAAGCTGTTTTATCCCATGTTGTGGAGAGGAGCATTCCCAGCTGGAATGGTCCCCTCGCTGTCTCCACCGCACCATGGTTCAACAGCGCCCGCACTCGTCTGTGACTTCGGGAATATGTTGTTAATCCTGGGAATTCTCTTTCCGACAGTGTTAAGGAATCTCAGCCCTCCCTGGCTTGAAGTGGCCGAGCCAGGCACAGCCTTGCAGATCCTTATGGATGATCCTGCAAATGCTCCAGCCTGGCTTTTGCAACGGAATTCATCCCTTATCCCTGTGGGATCCTGCTCCAGCTGCAGGGATGAAAGATGGGAAGGGCTCACACTGAGCCAAATCTTGTGCCAGACAAGCTGGCAACGGGAATTTCACCGTTACTCCCACAAAACATTGTGATTTCCGAGCCCATGCCAGGATGGTGCTCCAGCGATGAGGAAGCTGCGCATCCCTCTGGAGAAGGATGGGAGAGGAAAAGGGACGTGTGGAGCATCATCCAGCCAAAAACCTCCCACTCAGAACTGGGAAGAACCAGGCACAATCCCGGCCTCACCATCTCCATCACCTCTGCTCCTAGGGGTACATCCCTGGAGCACCCCAACATCCCATCCCTTTAGGGATTTTCCCATGGAGGAGCTGAATGAGGAGAGGAGGAACCAAGGAAAACACTGGAGAAGCAGCAGCCGCTTGCTCTCACGTGTCGGAATTCCTAAAAAATTCTGGTCATCCTAAAACCACATTTTCCAAAAATTTTACTGACTTCCAAAGTAGATAATCCCAGACTAACACGGCTCTTCCTTCGAACTTCCAACCTGCAAACACTGCATCCCACCTCCCACTGGAATGATTTTATTGGAAAGCTTCCAAGCTATTTCCTCCTGGGAAACAGGTGTAATGGATGGTGCAGAGGTCCTCCAAAGGCAGAGCATCCCTGCATCCCACTAAACACCTTTCCTATGGGGCACCACTGTGATTCCATCACAGAAATGAGACCGGATTCATCATCAGATAATTTACAGGATAAGGAAGGAGTTGATAAAATAACGGGACAAAACCCTCCCGCTCAGTTTTGGGAACAGACACAAGGATTTGTGCCCAGGTGGGAATCCTGACTGCCATCCCAGTTTGGCCTCCCAGTCTTAACTGGTGTGGTGACTCACAAGGAACATGGATGCCACCAAAACCCATGGAGAGCAGCAGAGAATCATTTTTGTTCTTGGAAAACCAGAGCAGCTCCGAGCAGAGGATGTGATTCCTACCTGGCTCATCCTCTGGCTCGTCCTCATCCCTCTCCTCTTTGCAGCCCAGGGAACCGGGAGATTCTGGAGATCGGAGGGAGATGAAGGATGGCAGCTTCTGCAGGCAGCTGCTTGGCTTGGGGTCCTCCTCTTTCCAAAACTTCATCTCTTGCTCCGCACCGGAGGGTCCGGGAATTTCCCCATCATCCTGGAGCTGAGCTGGATCATTCCTGCAGGAAGCAGATGGGAAAAACAATAAGGAAAAGTAAAACAATCCCACTTGGCAATGCTGGGCATGGCATCACACGCAATGAAAGAAGAGGCTTGGAGCTCCCAGGTCTCCATCCAAGGCCATGCTGTATCCCTGATTTCCCCGGAGCCAACATGGATTCAGCCAGAGTTTCTCCCTCTCCAGCTGGACTCCCTGTCCTGCACTTCCCTGCAAGGTTCCCACCTCCTCAGATTCTTGTGGTGGTGCTGGGCTCCTGTTTGGGATCGAGCAGAGGGAAGGGGAGATGGAGGGCGTGGGGAGTCGGGATGGCTTGGAGATGTCCTGCTGGGCTTGGCTCATTCCCAGCCCTGCCACTCTCTTCCAAGCTAACTTGACACTCCAGCTCCTTCGACATCTCCCATGACGGTGCCAATAAAGGAAAAAAAACCCTCTGGAGCAGCTTCCAAGCTGGGGTGTGCTCCCTTCCCAGCAGAGGACGCCGGGAGCCTCCCAACCAGGCAGGCCTGCGCTCATTCCTCCTTCCCTAAAAAGAGCAAGGAGCTATTTTACACCTCGTTCACACCGGGAACGTGAGCTGGGTGTCATTCCAAGGCTCTTCTGTCACCCGGGATAAGTTCGGAGAACCCGCAGAGCTGCTCGTCCCCCTCTGCTACCTTACAAGGCAGGGCCAGGATGAGGCCCAGGCCCAGACCACGGATGTTTCCAGGAGCATGGACCAGCCTGGCAAAGCTCCCAAGTCCCTCCCTTTCCATCCCACCTTCACTCTCACCTCCCGCTGCAAAAAGCCACGGAGAAGCCGAGCACCCAAATCGATCCTTTCTCCTCCCACTGAGCAGAACTTGGAGATTTTGGGTTTTAAAGCCAAATTTCCATTTGGCTTTAGTTTTAATTCCATTGGGATGTAGTTGTCCTGCAGGCAGGACTTGGGAGTGAGGGGAGAGGATGTGCCAAGCTCAGGAAAATCCATCTCCCTGTGAGGATCAACACGTCTATCGTCAGCCTGTGGCTCCATCCCGGCACCCAAAAACATCAGGGAGAGTTCAGAGAGCTTCCAAGGATTAACCAAGGGCCCAGCCCAGCACCAAACTTTTCCGAAGCCTCTTATCTCCACGTCCATCCCCATTTCTGATTCTCCAGCCCCTCCACGCCACGGAGAGGGCTCAGCTCTGCTCCCCAACATGAACACAAGGAAGAGGGATGATGTTTTCTGGTTTCTCACATCACTGTGGATAACCACTTTCAGCAGTGGAATCTCCATCAGGGCTCCTCCATCTCCAAGAGGAAGGTCTACAAAAGCCTCAGAGATACCTGGAGGTGCCAAAGCCCTGGATGGCTCATTCCTAAGGCTGAATCCACTCTTTCCTCTCCATCAATGCTCTTCCTCAAGCATGGACACTGCCCATCCCAAGGGTGGCTCCATCAGGAAGCACCACAGCGACCCACGTCGACAACATCTTAAAATAAACCAGGACACAGACAGAACACACCTGCAAGAGGAAAAATCTGGAGCAGGTTGGGAAGAAAACTGTTAAATGAAGCAAAATTGAGCTCCTTCCTACCTGCCTGATGCCTCCTGGATCCGTCTCCACTTGGAAGGGGGGTTCTTGTGGTCTCCATCATCTCCGACCTGCTGTGGGTGACGTCTCTTCTGGGGGTGCAGGAGTTTGCACAGGACACCCTTGGGACAGACGCCTTTCTTGGCAAAGTCGGGACAAACCAGCGTGTGCTTCTTCTTGCACTGCCAGGGAAAGAGGGAGCGGAGTTGGGAAAGGCAGGGAAAGCCCTGTGGGAGCACAGGAATCCACAGCTGGGCTCCTTCAGGTGGCACCGACACCTTGCTGAAGGGAGAGAGGGATGTGTTGGTGTTTCCTTCTCAGCATCGAAAGAACATTCCATGAAAAAATACTACTAGAAATAGCATCATGCTCTGGAACATTCCACACTGGCCCACGGTTTTCCGAGTGCTTGATTTTATGGATTCAAAGCACCAAAACTTTAACAGCAGTGATTTACCCCCAGACAGGTCCTAAGGAGGTTATTTGGGGTGGAGAAGCTGCTTTTGGAGAGGACACAGGGTTTTGTTGTCTCAGACATGCTTGGGACTTGGGAAAGAGCAGGGAAGAGCAGAAACAAAATCCTTTTAGGACTTATTTTGGGATTGCTGCCTGGACCAGCCTTCTGAGGAAGACGGATGAGGGCTGGAGCTCAACCTGCTCTTCCCAAGGCTTGGTTCATGCTCTCCCATCCAAGGAAGCTCAGCGTGGCCATGGAATGGGGCTGTCAAAACAACAGCATTGAGATGATCATCCCTAAAAATGCTCCTGCACTCCTAGCTCCAGATTTTGGCAGCTCCCAGCAGCCACCAGCAGTGCTGGTGGGAGCGAGGTGATATCAGTGTCCCAGAGCTTCCCCACAAGGTTTTCTGCTGGGAAATGACACTTTTTGGCAGTGGGAAAGGCAGGAAAAGATGCAGGCAGGGAAGAGGAGATGCCTTCAGCTCGGATTTCTGTCTGGGTGCCTGGGAATGTCGGTGGGAGGAAGGAAAAAGAACAGCCTCTCTCTAATGTCTCTTCCCAGCAATCCAGAGAGCTCATCCCAGCCTATCCCAAGGGATGAAGGATGGGAGCAGGTCCTGGACCCCCCTTAGTCCCATGTGGACCCGCTCCCACCCACGATGCTCCATCCCACCCAGTTTGGCTTTTGCATCACGTCGTGACATCCACGGAGAGACTCAACCCAACACACGTGGCACAACCAAGAATTCCCAGCTCCAACATCCATTCCCTTGTTCTCCACGAGGAACGTGGGTCCTTCCACCCTCAGATACCCACGCATCCCATTTCTCCGTGCTACAGACACTCAATTTTTGGGGGAATGAGATAAATCCATGGGGACAGAAATACAGGGAGGGTTTCAGCACCACCATTCTGGCCTGTTTATAGAAATCCATCCTCCTGACGATTCGGGATGGAGGTCAGCTCCTGCCCTTTTAATGCAACTTGACTTTGGGGACACGGGAGCAGCTCCCCGTGCTAACCTTTGAGATTAAGCGGGATCCCTGCTGAGCTCTCTCCTTGAAAAGTAGAAGGATTCGGCAGCTCCGTCGCCCGGGGCCATGCGCTGAAGTCGGCAGCGGAGCAAGGAGCTCGTGTGCTGGAGGTTGGGGATGGTGCTGAGCAGCAGGAGGGCTGGGATCCACATGGACACACGGATATGGGCTCGATGGGGGGGACAGTGCAGTGGTAGCGCTGCTTTTCCACAAAAAAATCCATTTAAACCCTCCATTCCTATGATTTTCCACCTCTGTTTCAAGGAGCTGGAACGGGAAGTACCTACACAACCAACGGGCAACCTGGAAGGAGAGTCAGGTCTGAACAATGCCCGGCTTTGCCACTACTCCCAAATCCTGTGTTTCATAGGAACATGGAATCATGGAATGCTTTGGGTTGGAAGGGACTTAGGAATCATCTCCTCTTGCCATGTCAGGGACACCTTCCTCTATCCCAGGTTGCTGCAAGCCCTGTCCAACCTGGACTTGGACACTTCCAGGGATGGGGCAGCCACAGCTTCTCTGGGAATTCCATTCCAGGGCCTCATCACCATCTCAGGGAAGGATTTCTTCCCAATATCCCATCTAACCCTGCCCTCTGGTAGTGGGAAGCCATTCCCCCTTCTCTTGTCCCTCCATCCCTTGTCCCAAGTCCCTCTCCAGCTCTCTTGGAACCCCTTTAGGCACTGGGAGAGCCTCTAAGGTCTCCCTGGAGCCTTCTCTTCTCCAGGCTGGACATTCCCAGCTCTCCCAGCCTGGCTCCACAGGGTATTTTCTTCACTTTCGCACTTCGCCTGCAGACAGGATACATCCTGGACCAAAGAGAAATGCTTGGAGAAGGCGGCAACCAGACAGGAATTCAAACACAGGAATTTCTCCCAAAATATTAGCGAACAGAAAAGCAAATCCCTCAACCTGATAACTTCTTTTAAAATAAATGGAACAAAATTAGGGAAGAGAAAAAAATGAAGGAACAGCTCATTAGGGATTGAAGACTGGGATGAATGCATGGGCAGAGCTTCCAAGCACACCTGGCAGGGACAATCCCAGTGGGGCACGGGACTGTGGGGATGGGCAAGGTCCTGGTCTGACCATCCCAAGTCCCTGGAATCACAGAATATCCTGAGTTGAAAGGGACTCCCAAGGATCATCAAGTCCAAATCCTGGCTCTGCTCAAAATGATCCCTGAAAAGGATGTGAAATCCTCTTCTGTATAGAGGTTTCCAGCAGAAAATGGACTTGGAAAGAAGAGCAGGAAAAAAAGAGCCCTGACCTCAAAAAGCCACATGGATGCATCCCTGCTACACCGAGGAATGATGTTATTTTGGGAAAAGACCAAGAAACGTGGCTGTTCCTTCCCAGCAGGGCACCATTACAAATCCCTACGGGGTGGGACAGGGCCATGATCCCAGCTGGGCACCGGGATCGGGATGTGCCACCTCCCCAGTGCTCTCCCCAGCTCCAAGTGAATCCTTGGAGCAGCCCATGTTTATTGGCTCCATGGCAAAAAGATACTTAATAAAGAAAACAAACCGTGTGCGACTAATCCCGGGGCCGTGTCCCCAGCTCGGGTTTCTAATGGCTTTTCCACGCCATTCCCAGCACTCCGGCCGTTCTTCCGTAACGCTCCATCCATCCCTGTTGTCCCAGGGCTGGGATGGTGAGGCTGGAATCGTCTCTGGAGGCTGGAAAAGCCCCTTCTGTTTATTTACAGGAGCCCTCCTGCTCTTGCCAGATCCAACGTGCTGGGGCTGGGTTTCCGCAGGGAATTTTGCCACCGGCCACGCGTCAGCCGGGGTGAAGCCGAGCGGGGCTGTGGGGTGGTGCTGCGGGCCATCTGATCCCTGCCACCTGTCGGGGTGGCTAATTATACCCCCCCTGGGGCCCCCGCCAGCCCACAGGTTGGGCTATAAAAAGGGAAAAAAGTCTGGTCCCTTCCACCAGAGAGATGAGAAAACCCCACAGAATCCCTAAAAAGCCACAGGGGGAAATCTCACCCCGCTCCGGCTCCACCAGGGGCTGACGAGGACACCAACATCCCATGAATATGTCCCAAACCCGGTCTCCCTGCTGTGGGGTTCCCGTCATAGCCTGTCCAGCAACAGTGCCTGGGGTTGGGATGGTGCCCAGCTGGCAGATCCCGTGTCCAGGACTCCTCCCTGGCTGCCAAGGCAGCTTTGGGTGAAATTCCAGGTGCTGTCAAGGATCCACAAGGCCTTAAATGGTCCAACAGGGCCTGACGTGCTCCAGGAGTGAGACAGGGATGAGGAGGTTTGCAGGGCCCAGCCTTCTTTAGCATGGAGCTGGCAAAAGGAGGAGGCAGCAACTGGTGGAAAGTCCTGGCTCTGTCTTGGGAATGATGTTAATGAACATTTTCCACGAACAAGCTTGGCAGGAGGGGATGGAGGGTGGGAGGGAGGTGAAGCTGGGTCACTGGGCCAACCAACAACCACCCACTGACCGTACAGGGTGGGGAGGAGAGATCCCATTCAGCCTGGCATTCCTGGCTCCTGGGCAGCAGTTTGCCCAGGTTGAGCTTCTCAAGTATCTCTAGGCTTAATCTCACCCCCTGCTCCTTTCCCAGCGCTGGGGGACAGCAGGTGACAAGGGCTGGACTTTGATGATCCTTGTGGGTCCCTTCCAACTCAGAATATTCTGTGATTCTGTGAAGAGATGACAAAGCGCTGGAGCATCTTCCCTTCTCCTTGGGATCCATGTCCATCCCTCTATCCATCATGATGAACACAAATCCCACCAACCAGGCCTTCAGGGGAAGGGGAGCGTTAAAATCCCCAAAACTCAACTGCCTTAACTGCAGTGTTTCCTACTTTTTAAAGCCCTCTTGAGCATCCACGCAGCTTTTGCCGAAGCTATTCCAGGTACCCCCATGGCCAAGCAGTGGGATTAAAGGACTGGATGGATGTCAGGCTGTTTTAATGTCCTTCTAAGTGGCTGTTGGGAAGTGATGGCTGGAGGTGCTGGAGCTGTTTTGACGCCGCTCCGAAGTGACAGCCAGTAAATGGCTTTTTTCCGATGGCTTTTTTATAATTGGGTGCAGATGGAAAGAGCCTTAAAAAAAAAAAAAATCCCAGCTCCTTGTCATTAAAACCTGGAGGACAATACATCCGAACATCATCCAGACTGGAATAATGATGGAGACATTTAACCGATGTGGCTATCTGAAGGAATTTGCTACAAAACAGGTTTCTGCCCCCAAAACAGTTTGCCCAGCAAAACGCCTGCAGATAAGGGATGACTCCTGATGGTCATCTCCAAATGATCAGAGGGATTTGGGACCTAAAAGCTCTCTAGGATCTACTGCAAATCCATAAACTCTTCTCTTTTGGTATTTCCAGGAAATAGAACAACATTGGCGCTAAAATACCTCTGGAGCTGTAGCAAGACCAGGATGTGTTTTGAAAATCATTGGTAAAATTGCATTCAAGAGGCAGCAAAGCAGCTGGGAGGGAATCCCTGCTCATGGCAGGGGGTTGGAACTGGTTAAGGTCTCTTCCAACCCAAACCAGTCTGCGATCCCAGGATTCTACGGAACAATGGCACCACTCACTTGGTGTCATCTGCAAACTTGCCAAGGGGGCACCCAATCCCATTATGTCGTTAATGAAGGCATTAATTAGCATCGGTGCCCATACAGACCCTTGAGGGACACCAGGGCTTCCACTGGCTATCGAGTCATTGGCTGTAACTCTTTGGACATCCAGAAGGTGAATTCCGAACCTGGCATTCATCCCTCTGTGGCAATGCCTATGGAATTCAATCATCCCCTGCACTGCTTTGAGGACCCTCATTTCCACCAGGGACCTCCACGATCCCATCCATCCCACTCCAAAGCCACGACGGAGCCACTTTCACACGGGCAACTCATCAATGGTAATTCCAAATCCCAAATCATCGCTGCTGGGTGTGGAGTGAGGCAGACACCCACTGGACATTCCCAACAGCGTCATCTCCGTCAGGGATGACGGGGCTCCACCACGTGCCTGGTTCCAGGTGGCTCAGGGAATGAGTCCAGTGGGATCCTGGAGTACATTAGGAAGAGCAAGCTGAGGGAGGTACCAGCAAACTGAGGTGATCCTGCCTCTCACCTCAGCACAGATGAGGCACATCTGGAGTGCTCTGCCCAGTGCTGGAGACATGGAACTCCTGGAGCAGGTCCACGGGAGGACAATGAGGATGATGAAGGGACTGGAGCATCTCCCTCACGAGGAAAGGGTGAGGGGCTGTTCAGCCTCACGAGGAGACACAGCTGAGAGGGGACCTCATCCCTGTCTGTCCCTGTCTGCAGGGAGGGCTCAGAGCATGGACCAGGCTCTGCTCTGGGGGGCCCAGCAATGGGACTGGAGGAACGAGCAGGAACTGATCCCAGGAAATTCCACCTGGACATGAGGAAGAACTTCTTCCCTGGGCAGTGACCAAGCCCTGAACAGAGACCAGAGAAGGGGTGGAGCCTCCCTCACTGGAGATATTCCAGAACCATCTGGACACAGCCATGTGCTCTGGGATGGCCCAGCTTGAGCAGGGAGGTTGGACCAGATGCCCCACTGCGGTCCCTTCCAACCTGACCCATTCCGTGATCCTGGGAATCACCCACTGCTCACAGGATGTGGGGATTTTCCAACGGAGAAGAGATCAGATCAAAGGGAGATTCCAGACAGGAAGCAAAGACCAAATCTGCTCGGTTTTGTGTTCATCTCTACAGAAGTTCAGGCTGAAATCAGGAACTCTCTGCCTCATCACTACATTCCCACTTTAGAGCTGTGATTCCGTGGCTGCTTTGCTCCCCAACTTCCCAATTTTCACGTTTTGTGCCCCACGTCCAAAGATATTAAAGTGTAAGAAAGAGAAAATCTCAGACTGGGATTTATCTTGGTGCTGTTATCAACAGTCCCAGGCTATTAAGCAGTTCCAGTTCGTCCTGATAAGCCTCATCTTTAACGTAAGGATTTGAATTCCGCTGGAGATGCTACAGTTAAATTAAAGGAGCAATAAGAACCCTCATTATCCCATTACAAACTACGAGATGCAACTGGAAACCCACAAGATTTCCATAGAGATAAACAGATCAGATTGGCCATGGAGGAATCCTGATTGGTTTTAAACCTCTTCTGAAGGCTACGAAGTGCTTCCAATGGGAAGATCCCATTGCCATGACTGGGAATTATTATTTATTATCAGCAGTATTCGTTGCCCAGAGGATGTGGACAAGGACTCAACATTTCCAGCAAACCAATGGGATGAACCTGGAGAGATTTCAGCCGGCTCAAATCCATCCTGGACAGTACTGATGACCCCATTACCAATCTTACACACTTTTTATTTTAAATAAAAGTTTCACTTACTCATCAGTTTGGTGACTGAAGATTTCTGCGAAACATTATGGGGGAAAAAAAATTCCCAAATCAAGCTCCCAGAAAACATCTGTCAACCAGAGCCAAAATTAAGGGTAAACAAAATGAAGTTGTTTCTGTAGTTGATTTTCATACAGCTGCAGTGGACTATAAAAGAGCTATCAAAGGCAGAGCTCTCCATCAGCTATTTCCAAATTATTATAGAATCAGGGAATCGTTTAGATTGGAAAATCCCTTTCCCCCAGCACTGCCAAGGCCACCACAAAGTCATGTCCGCAAGTGCCACATCCACGGGGCTGTTAAATCCCTCCAGGAATGAGTATTCCACAACTTCCTGGGTCAGCCTGTGCCAGGGCTGGACAATCTTTTGTTCAAGAGTTCCTCAGGGAAAAGCCAAGTTGGTTGGGAGTCAACCTGGGATCAAAGGAGGAGGAAAAAAAGACCCAGAAACACCAAGACCTGATGGCTGTGAGGAAAGAAAAATGCTGGTTGAACCAGAAAAACCAGCTGAGAACAGAAAGCATGAGCAGGGTTGAGCTTCACCTTTCCATGATAAAAGATTAAGGAAAACAAGGATCCCAGGCTGCTGCTCTCCATCACTGGGTAATTAAGAGAAAACCCCACAGACATTTAATATCTACTGTTGTAACACAGCTCACGTGGCTCTTTCTAAAGAAACGTGTTTAATTGAATGTATCAGACACACAAAATAAGTTTCTGGTGGGAAATTGTTGAACTTCCACCAGAAAAGGAAAAAATAACCAACCAAACACACAAAAAGCCACACAAGAACGAGGTTTGAGCTGACAAAAAAATCTCCACATTTGGATTTTCTACAGCAAAATCAAGCAGCTGCCACTGCAAAAAAACACCAAGCTCCACCTGGGGGAGGAAAATGATTCTTCCCAAGGAAGCAGCACTTCCTCGGGCAGTGCTGCCCCTGTCCCCTATTTTTTACATGGAAAAGGTGGAAATCAGAGCTCTGCTGAAAGCTGTTGGTCCAATAAAAAGATGGATTTTAGGAATAAGCTGAGCTGGGATGAGCAGTCCCAGTGCAGCTCAACCCTCCTGCCGTGGCAGGTCTCCCTGGTCAAGCTTCACCATCACAAGGCTGGTTGTGCCAGTCGGGATTCCAGAGGGATGGGAACAGATCCCCCTCTTATCCATGATTTATTCCAGCACATCTCCCCGTGCCTTTCCAGGGAAGCCTGGTTGTTTAATCTCACTGTGTCTTACTGTTTAACAGCTCCCACGAGGGAACAATTTACCCACAGGCTCCAAGGCAGCCGATGGAAACAATCCGGAGAGAGGGATTTAATGCGGCTCCGGCGCTAATGGACACGGAGCGGGGAAGATTATTTAATACAAAACAGATTTCCAGGTGCAGCAACAGAATCATTGAGTGGTTTGGGTTGGAAGGGACCTTAATGATCTCATTCCAAACCCAGAGATCCCAGCCCATGGTTTGCCATCAAATTTGGTTTGGGTTGGAAAGGTCCTTAAAGCCCATCCTGTTCCAACCCCCTGCCATGGGCAGGGACACCTTCCATTATCCCAGGTTGCTCCAAGCCCCGTCCAACCTGGCCTGGAATGCTTCCAGGGATGGGGCATCCACGTTGCCTCTATCCAATGTCTCCTCCTGCTTGTCCCTTGCTCTGGGGTCACGTCACCACAGACGCTTCACTCACCGGCGCTGCCTCGCCCCTTACACCCACCAGCCTCATCCCATCCTCTCCTAGAAAATTCCTCCTCCAAGCCCCTGCACGAGGCCCCATATGGGAGGAGGGATGTGGAACCAGAGAGGAGCTTTGACGTTAGAGCAGCTCATTACAACATCTCCGGAAAACCCTGGGGAGAACCTGCAAGAGGCCCCATTTCTCCCTCTCTTCCCACTTCCCTCTTGGGGCTTCCTCCAGCGCAGGTGGCCAGCCCAGAGGGACCAGCCCCTCCCAGCATGACCAGGCCAGGGTGCCAGTGAAGGGCAGGGAGCTCCAGGAAAATTGGGACAGAGATCTCCAAGGTGGGAATCGCTGTGTGGCTTCAAGGGACACGTATGATGTTGTGTTTAAGGATGATCCCATTAGGAAGCACAAATGGTGGAGGAACTTCCCAACCCACGACCAAGGAACCTGTAGGAATTCTGGAAATCAAGGTCCTTGCTCTGCCACCAGCTCCCTTCTGGAAGCAGAATCCTGGAATCGTTTAGGTTGGAAAAGCTCTCCAAAATCATCGAGTCCAACTTTTGACCGATTATTTAATATTGGGGGTAACATTACCCTAACGAAGGACATGGTGATGGGCTTGTACAGGACCTGTCCCCAGGCTAATCCTGTGGGTGGATTTAGACCCTCTACAGTCCACATTCCCAAAAAAAGGACTTAAGAATGTAAAATTAAAGCTTTCTCACTTAAATCGAAGTTCCTGATAAGGCAGAATGGGTCAGTCCTGACACAATTTGTACGAAGAGCAGTTGGAATTACAGCCCATGGGATGGGTCAAAGGTGGATCTGCTTGTCCCGAGAATCCTGCAGCACATCCTAGAAGTACTTAAGAGACAACACCGCCAACGACGCGTCATAAATTATGGATAATAATGGACATTTTTGATGGAGGTCCACTAAAAATCAGGAATTGCGTTTCTCTGGGAGAGCACAAACAGGAAAACACGACTGGGAGAAGAGCCCAGTGTGCCAAATATCAGCATAAAACCACCTAAATTCCTAATCATGGACCATCCCCGTCGGAGTTCATCCACCCAGGATGCTCCACTGGACTCGCACACCTCCGCGTTCCGTGCTCTTTGCACTTCAAACCAACATTCCTCGGACAGGGAAAGGCAGAACGAGGGAAGATTTACTCCCATCCTAAATAATTCACAAGAAAAGGGACTGCGCATCTTTAACAAGCCATCGTTTTATGAAGCAAGGTTAACATTTTTCCTTGATTCAGTGGAATATTATAAACTCTCCGGGGTCCATTTGAGGACTTTCTACTTGGAGCAAAGGCACGGACTCAGCACTTTTTATATTATTTAGAGAATAAAATTAACCCTTAATGGCCCAAGCTGGAATTTCTCCTCCCCAGTTAAATATGGCCCGCTCAGCAATTTCTCCCCATATATAATTACAGGCTGCTATCCATCATCTGGAGGAGAATGCTTTCCCGACATTCCGAAAGTGACGCCGTAAGCACTTTTCCTAATAGAATAAATATTCTAAATATCTCTTTTATATTTTCATTTAAATTGGAATATTTTAAAAATAATTGTCGGGACCCTGCCTGCGTGGTTGGCGCTGCGCTGGAGGGAGGTGGCAGGATGCCTGTGTTTTCCTTCTGAGGCAATGTTTATCCTGCATCAAGGCCCCCTCCACGCGCTGCCACAAAAAGTAATTAGGCCCAGACTCATTTATTAGAGCTTCCCTCCGCTGCTGCTGATGTCCTGCTTTCCTTAAAACTCTCACTTTTGGCTTTTTTCCCCTGGTTTTTGCTTTTTGGTGGTTTATCCTCTGGAAAGGATGGGGGAAATACCGGACGGGGTTTAGTGGGACTTGAGAGTGCTGGGTTCAAAGCTGGGCTCAACGATCTTAGAGGTCTTTTCCAGCCTAAACGATCCTAGGATTCCATCCAACGCTGTGTTTGGATTCTGGGACAGGCTGGTGGCCCACGCTGGTGGGATCTGAGCACCTACAGCTTCTCTGGATGGGTCGTACCTCTGCCAACGAGCGCTACTGGGATGGAGAAAAGGAGGAGAAGAGCCCTCTGGGGCACCCATACTTTCCCTGGGAAGCCTGTGCCAGGGCCTCCCCACCCTCACAGCTAGGAATTCCATCCCAATATCCCATCTAACCCTGCCCTCTGGCAGTGGGAAGCCATTCCCCGTGTCCTGGCGCTCCAGGCCCTTGTCCACAGTCCCTCTCCAGCTCTCGTGGAGCCCCTTTAGGCACTGGAAGGGCTCTGAGGTCTCCCTGGAACCTTTCTTTTTCGAGGCTGGACATTCCCAGCTCTCCCAGCTTGGCTCCAGCCCTCGGAGCATCTCCATGGCCTCCTCTGGACTCACTCCAGCAGCTCCACATCCTCCTCCTTCTGTTGGACGTGGAGCTCTGCAGGTGGGGTTTCACCTGAGTGGGGCAGAGCAGCAGAATTCCCCCTTTCCTGCTGGTCACAATTGTCCAAGGATGAGCAGAAATCCCACACCATAACCCATAACCCATGTGGAAAACAGCAAAGAGGAGTCAGGACAGTCACTCGGATTCCCAAGGGAACACCAGCATGGCCAATCCTCTCCCTTAGCCATGACACAAAAAAGTGAGATCCTGTGTTTTCCAAATTCCTTTGGAACAGCAAATGGCAGCTGGCTCCAAACGCCTGGGAAGTTGCTCCCACAATTTCCACGTTACATCAGATACCAAAAGCTCATGGATGAGGTTTCAGCTCTCCCCAGGGTGCACACGAAATCCATGCAGGACTTCACTGCATGGATCCAAACCATCCCCAGGACTTGGAGGTGACTCCATGAATCCCCCAGGCACAGCTGGATGCTGAGCTGGCTGAGCAAGGCTGGTCTTGCTCCTAAAACTAAGCCACAGGATTTAAGGCTCAAGTTTTAACCTGTCACGGAGCCAGTGTGGAAAATAAACATTAATGCCTATGGATTTTCTAGGTAAAATGGGGAATCCTACATATTTTCCTTCATTTTTCATCAATTTAAAGTGAGGGGTTTTCAGGGCAGGTGATTCCAGCTCTGACACTGATAACACAAACACCCCATGGAGGCTCTTCCCAGGGAAAGACCAGCACGTTGATGAGCTGCAGCCTTTGATTTCTTTCCCTTTTTTCCCAACCAAACCACTTTGCCAAAAGCCTTTGGAAAAGCACAGGACTGCTGTTCATCACATCCGGGTGCTGAGCAGCTTCCAGCTCTTCCCTGTGGTGCCGCAGCTTGTGCAGGAAGCTGCTCATGACTTCAGCTCCGGGCCCTGAAATCTAGGATAAATCCCTCTTTACCTTTTCTCCCATGGGACAATATCCTTTGAGGAAATCCTGGCACACTTCTGCCTTCCTGGACACGTAGACGTGGCTGTAGGGGCAGTTGCTGTTGCTGCAGATCCCCTTCAAGTAGTAGGAACACACCGGCATCTGCAAGAGGAGGAGAAATCCGTCAGCATTCCCTAAACCCGTGACTCGGAATCACTGCAACCCCCAGACCTGAAATAAAAGTGTGACAAGTGTAAAATAAACAGAAATCTTTTGCCAGCCACCGATCCCAGAGGTGTTTTTAGCTCTTCCATTGGCCTCCTGCTAGGCAGCTCCCCGGAATTACGCGTTCCCAGTGTTTGGATAGGCAGGGAGCAAAGGCACTTCCCTCAGCATCCTTCAGGATGCTGGAGAGAGGGTGAAAAGCTGGAAACTGCCGCCAGGAAGAAAATTCCCTCTGGACAACGTAGGGAAGGGATGGGGGAATGCCATAAATTCTGGGAACACCCTTCCCAAGGGATGATGCAGTGATGGAGATGGGAACAGCGGCGCAGGGAACACACCCAGCCTGGCTGCAACATCCCACACGGAATTCCAGCCATCACAAAGGCCAAAACAGCATCCTGGGGGTGCCTTCCATTTGGCTCTTCTGTGGATACAGAGCTGGCTGGAAGGGGGCTGGATAAAGGCTCCAAAAGGAGGTTCCTGGGAAGGGGGGAAAAAAGCACCTCCGCAAGGATTTTGGGGGGCTGCATCATTCCAAGGCATTATCCTGGAATTCCCCAGGGCTGTGATGCCTGTCCCTGCACACTGGGGCAGGGATGCTCCAGGAGAGAGTGAAAGGAGGAGGAGAGCCCCGGGCTCCTGCCATGAGCACTGGAGAAGGAGAGCAGCGGGATACACGGAGCAGATCCCTGATCCCGCGCTCCCGCATTCCCGAGCTCCCGCAGCGCGACAGCCGACGGGGAAAACCGACAGAGCAAGGATTCTCCTCATCGTCCTCAAAGCACAAACTTCACCTTCTGCCAGCTGTTATCATTAAAAACAAATTACCAGCCTGCTGCCATATTTCAGCATCCTTAACTCACCGGCTACCGCCGGCAGCTTCCCGCTTCCCGCCCCGACCAGGCAGCTGCCACCAGGAATGTGCGCTTCCCGAAGGTCCGGCTCCTCCTGCTCTTACATCCCGAATTTCCTCACTGCTCGGCGTGGTATTGATCCCTCCGTTCACCAGTAGCATCCTGGTCCCACCATTTCAGGCATTCCCAGCTAATATTTCCAATCCTGCAATAACCACGGCCGGGGCTATCCGGGAAAAATCCCTTATCCCTGAAGGGCACGTTAAGGGTTGAACTAAATTGCCTCGCTGGAGGCCGAGAGGAAAGAAAACAAAGGGTGCTTTAAAAGAGGAGAGTTTATTTTTAATTGTCTTTTAACTGCAGACATTAACATAAAGGACAGGGCTCTGGGGCGATCTTTGGCGGTGCTGGTGGTGTGACCGTAAACGATTCCCTTAATGTAGTTTTTGATATAGAGCCCAAATTAGCTCTAATAAAAAGGGATAATAAAGGCAGCTCTCCGACAAAAATAAACTCCTCCTCGCTGTCAAGCCCGAGCCATTATCAAGAGGAAGCAGCGCTCTCATTTCAATTAACCTTGTTTGCACCCCAGCACGTCCACACAAATAACAATAACATTAATTCAAGGCACTGGGGCGCTGCGGCCGCCTTCGACAGCTTTGACTCTCTACAAGCTCTGGAGGCAGCAGCTAAATGAACCCGAAACTCCACGTGAGCCTCCAAATTGCTCACAACTGAGTTTTGAAGCTCTATTAGGGAGAAAAATGCTGATTCTTTCCGAGTTCCTCAAGGGGAAAAGCTGTTGGAACAGCAGCGGGCGGCTGCTCGAGTCCCAGCCTCTCGCAACCTTCGCTTCCTTCAGATTTCCTGGTTTCTCCCCAATGCTGGGATGTGTCAGTGGCTCTGATCTGTCGTGGAGAAATTCCCTGTGTGTCACTTCAGTGGATGCTTCTCACCAAAGGCTCTGCCTGAATCTCCTGTGGAGCAAAATTCCTCAAGCACTGAGGGCCTGACACAGGTTTCCCAGAGAAGCTGTGGCTGCCCCATCCCTGGAAGTGTCCAAGGCCAGGCTGGACGGGGCTCGGAGCAACTTGGGATAGTGGGAGGTGTCCCTGCCCATGGCAGAACAAGAAGAGCATTCTCTCTTCTCCAGGCTCTTTCTTCCATCTCCAGAGGGTGATGGAAACCATTGGAGTTTGGATCTGCAAAGCTCCATGACCATCTGGAGCCATCCTCCATCCCGGAGACCATTCCCTCCTTGGAGCAAGGGATTTGCTGCTGAGGATGGGGAAAAGCTCCCTGCTGCTGTGACAGCTAAATCCGTGCAGTTTTCCATAGGAAATAGTGATTTTTCCCATGGAAAATAGTGATTATTCCCATTTTTCAGTGGGGAAACCGAGGCATGGGAGTGCACCAAGGTTGAGAAATGGTTTTGTCCTGAACCAAGAGCCAGATCCCGCAAGCCCTTGATCCTTCACCTCCTGGATTGGATACCCCACCCCAGCAAAATCCCACCGAGGTGAAATACACAACAACCTGAACTTTCTCTGATGAGGAGGTTTTGGGGTGTCACTCTCCAATAATCACAAAGTGAAATCGAGGGGACCAACCAAATCAGGAATCCCCAAACAACTGCATCATCCCACATGGGAAAAAACCATGGATCGCATTAAAACCTCAACTCAAACAGCCAAAAACACAGCCATGCACAATCCCCCACCTGAGGAGAAGGTGGGATTTGCTCCAAAAACTCCACGAGCAGGAGGAAAACTACTTCCTTCCTCTGCTGAGAGCCTTCACCTGCTTTTCCCAGCCCCGATAAGTGAGAGAAAAGCCACCTTTGCCAAGAATCACCTGGGTTAATGGGGAGCTCCGGGACTTGGAAAGCAAAGTTGCCTCTCGCTTTGGGAAGCAGCATTCCTGTGGCAATAAATCACCCTGGAACAAGTTTGAACTCCATGGAGGAGGTTGTTCCTCTTCCAGCCCTCGCTGATGACAAGGTGGCAAACAGGGAGACCTTTGAACCAGCCTCAGGGTGGTTAATCCTGTGAAAAGTAATTCCCCTTCCCAACGGAGCATGGCAAGGAAAAACGTGCTTCGAAAGCTTTTCAGAGCTGGCACTGCCTGCTTTCATTTCGGTTTGTTAATTAATCATTCATCTTGAGTTTAGGTGATGCTTTGTTAGCTCAGGATAAAGGTGAGATGGGCTGAGGTCACTGCATCCCATGGGATCCCATCCCAGGGATTTTGACCCCAGACCGCTCTTGGCAAACAGCTCCTTGACGTGGTCACTCCTTTTTAATTCAGTTTTATTACCACGATATCGCTGTTGTTCTTCTTTAACTGGTGAGGTGCTGCTAAAGATTGAGTTTTCCACTGTTCTCCATTCTCCACTTATCCGCCCAAAATGGAGCCCAGAAGCCAAATCTGGAGGTCCTCCTTGAGGGACCTCAGTTCCTGGAGGGAAAACTGAGGCGACACCTCCACCAGGAATTTAAACATGCCGAGGAATATTCCTGGGTACAGAGACCACAGATTCATCCACATCCAACCATCACATCCTTTGGTGGATAAACCACCAACTCCAACGGCTTTCTGGGCATGTCCAATTCCCAAGTTTCGTCCAGGTTTTTGCCCTGGGACCAAAAAACGCTTCACCAACTTCTAAAACTCCGTTTAATTTGGAGTTCATGGTTCTGTGGATGAATTTCAATCCTTCGGCTCAGAGGTGCAGGCAGAGGCTTGCACATCGTTTACTTGGATGACAAGAAGTTGCTGGCCTCACTAATTGCAATAATTTTGGATAAACCAACAGCCAATCCCACTGCAAAGCTTCCTTCATTCTTGGCTTCTTTATTTCTGAAGTCTGACCCTGTTACAGGATGAAAAAAACCCCCAAACTGTCCTTTTTTCCGTCTATCAATCCTCATCCCCATTCCTGCTCCGACACGTCATGAGCCAGGGAATGCAGCTGTCCCTGTCCCTGTTTTATGTACTCGTGATTAAGTGACTCTGAAGAGAAATCCACGTAAAAAACATCTGGTGCTCCGTGTCTTGTTCGGAGCGACTTCCCGGATAACTTACGAGCTCCCCACGGACACGAACGTGCCTCAGGCACCTCGGCTTCTGTGCTGGAGTCTTCAAAGCTACATCCAAGTGGAGATCCCAGCCACTAAACACAGGCTGAGGTGCTAAATCGCCATTGATAAACCCAAAATTAAAACCCTGGATTATTTTTCCACCTTGTGTAATAAAACCACAGAGCTCCAAATACATCGGGAAGGTGGAAAACAACGAACGCCAAAGTTGCTCCGCCACAGTTTCAACCTGATTTTGCTGCTTGGCTTTCTAGAATTGATTTTTATTAATTTACACCTCCAAGTTATGTTTGTTAAAACATCCTTCGACCCCAGCATAAAGGGATTTCCAGGGAAATGTGATCTTACGGAAGTAGGGAAGGATTAGACGCAACTGAATGGACTTGATGATCTTGGAGGTCTTTTTTAGACCTCTAAGACCTCACAGGTCTTCTCTAGACCTCAACCATAGGGTGGCGAGGCCCTGGCACAGAGAAGCTGTGGCTGCCCCATCCCCGGAAAAATTCAAGGCCAGGTTGGATGGGGCTTGGAGCAACCCGGGATAGTGGAAGGTGTCCCTGCCCATGGCAGAAGGGTTGGAATAAGATGATCTTGAAGGTCTCACCCATCCCAAACCATTCCATGGTTCTGTCACGATTCAGGAGCCTGAACAGCTCAGCAAGGAAACTCCAAACTCAGCTGGAAGTGCTCGGTGAGGAAGAGCCTCCCTACAACCAAACCCTCGCCCACAGAGCCGCATTCCCGTTGGGAAGTCACACAGACCTTGTCCTTGGACACCTTGTGGGAAAACGGACAGGTCCCATCCGTCTTCTTGCACGTGCCACGGAGAAACCTGGAGATAAAGCAGATGGAGCGGGTTGGACACAAGGTGGGTCACAAAATGTGTGGTTTTATACAAAACCACACAATTGCTGCTGAGTTTGTCCACAAAACCCATTTCAGGCCCTAAATTAGTTCAGATCCCTCCTGCTGGAAGAGTAACTGATGATTCCTGAGAGATTTTATTCCTTCATCACATTTGGCTGCTCATCAGTAGGTAGAGCAAGGCCTGTACCCCAAAATTCTGCTCCCAGAAGGTGAAAAGTCCTTCCTGGAGATCTGATTACTCCAAGTTGCCAAGAAAGGTTGTGGATTCCTCTTCCCTGGAAGTGTTCAAGGTCAGGTTGGACAAGGCTTGGAGCAACCTGGGATAGTGGAAGGTGTCCCTGCACACGGCAGAGGGTTGGATTGGATGATCTTGGAGGTCCTTTCCAATCCAAACCATTCCAAGATTCTATGATCCCATTCTATGAGATACTGAATGAAGCTCCAGGTGGGAGCAGCCAATGACCAGGAGCAAAGACAGGCTCAGAAAAAGGAGCCAAGATCCCAAAACACATGAGGATATTTGGAGTCAGAGTTTTCCTTGGAGTGACCAGAGTCAGAGCAGATTAACAAAATTAAAAAATGGTAAGAGAAAGCCTAAGAATGAGATTGGAGATAAAGAAACCAGGATAAGGAGACACAAAACTGAGATAAATCAGTGTTGTCCTCCAATGATCCATGGAAATGAGACAGGATGGAGACACAAAAAACTTCAAGGAGCACAATTCCCAAAGTAGGCACGGAGTTATGGGATTTGTTATGGGAGAAAGAGTGAGAAGGAGTAAAATCAGTTAAAAACCCAATAAATCACCTTCCCCTCCTCTATCGTCTCCCATCGAGCTTTGAGCAACTTCCAAGTGATTCCAGCACAGCAGCAATTTTATGGAGAAATTACTCCAGTTCATCAGTGGAGTTGGCTTTTCTGCACTTTTTAAATGACTCATAATAGAGTTTAATCAACTCTTGGGCAGGTCTAATGAGCTGCCAACATGGATCAGTTCTCCTGGAATAAATCACCGAGTCTCGGAGCTGTACGACGTCACAGGCTGAGGGATTCAAACCTCTTGGACTGATCCAAACGGGTCTGAGGAATGCTCCTGAAGGAATCACCTGGAGCATGGTCAGAGCAGGGGCTCAAGCCACCCAGCCTGGAGAACAGAAGGCTCCAAAGGGATCTTAAAGCCCCTTCCAGTGCCA
Source organism: Cnemophilus loriae (assembly GCA_013397755.1). NCBI lineage: Eukaryota > Metazoa > Chordata > Aves > Passeriformes > Corvidae > Cnemophilus > Cnemophilus loriae. The sequence continues at coordinate 195,636 of VZTF01007968.1, read as the reverse complement.
AAAGCAGCATCAAGAGAGCCAAAGAGGGACTTGGGACAAGGAATGGAGTGACAGGACAAGGGGGAATGGCTTCCCACTGCCAGAGGGCAGGGTTAGATGGGATATTGGGAAGAAATTCTTCCCTGTGAGGGTGGTGAGGCCCTGGAATGGAATTCCCAGAGAAGCTGTGGCTGCCCCATCCTTGGAAGAGTTCCAGGCCGGGGTGGACAGAGCTTGGAGCAACCTGGGATAGTGGAAGGTGTCCCTGCCCATGGCAGGGGCTTGGAATTCAATGATCTTTGATGTCCCTTCCAACCAAAACAATTCCATGATTCTCTGGCCTCTTCTTGTCCTCCTTCCAACCCAACAGTGCCAACCCTCTGCCTGACCCAGAACTCCCATGTTTGTTGTCCTACATCTCTGTTGTCAGCTTGTTTCCCTTCAGAATATCCCACAAGGAAGCACCAAAGCCACCCAGTGTCCCAGTTTGCCGCGATTCCGTGTCCACCCCTACCTGGTGCAGACGGCCACTTTCTCTGGATCATGGATGTAGGGGCAGCTCTCGCCCCGATTGCACTTCCCAAAGCGGTTGTAGTACATACAGTATTCCTTCTTTTTCTTCTTCTGCTTGGCTTGACGGATGATGGCCAAGCTCCTCTGCACAGCACGGCTGGAGGAGAAAGACAGACAGGGTCAGGGAAAACCTCCAACTCCACCACCACGATGACGTGGAGAAGACACCTCAACAACACCTGAAACCACGGAGGAGCCCAACTTTGGAGAGTGAAATATTCGGGAAGTTCATGCTAATAAGCCCTTAAGTATTTTCAATTGTTTTTGGCCAATTTTACCCCAAATCATTACAAATCTGCAAGATAACACCAAAGCCACCAGTGAGATCTTTCCCACCCCCATAACTCTGATTCTCTCCTCGGATTTTATGAGCGTGGAGAGAGTTTCCCATACTTTTGGGGAATATGGTGGGGAAGGAAACATCTTCTCCGTGTGCAGCACAGGATGCAAAGGCTGAAGGACTTAGAGGGCTCTTCAGCACATGTCCCACCAGCTGGGCCTGATGCTATTCATGGCCTTCAAGTGGGCACCTGCTCATGAACCTCAAAGAACGAGGACCTGCGTGATGGCCATAGGAACAAGAAGTACCACCAAAGCGCAGAAAAGCTCCTTTTTAACTGCCTGATCCCACTAGAAGCTACTTAAGGAGCTCAGAAGTTGCTTAGCACACGTTTTCCATGAGCTTCCAGCTGGAGAGGAAATTACCCAGCAGCTCTAGGGATGTGTGGGACCAGGTGGAAGAGGGGAAGTGTTGAGATTGGACTGAACACAAACCATGGGGGGCAGACCAGATCTCTCCGAGCAGATAATTTGGTGGTAGGGCACAGTCAGCTCCAGTTTGCTGAGGGCACAATTCATTACCCATGAAAAATACAGGTTCAGGGAACTTATTTTCAGAGGAAACGCACATTTTGACCTCTGTAATTGTCAGCTGTCTGCAGCTCCTGGGTTAAAAGGAGGTGCAAAGCCAAGTGTAAGGTCCTGGATGCGTGTTGGGTAACCCCGAGCACAAACCCAGGCTGGGTGGAGAATGGATGGACAGCAGCCCTGAGGAGAAGGACTCAGGAGTGTTGGTGGATGAGAGGCTCCATATAACCCATCCATAGGAGCCCAGAAATTCCCTCATGTTCTGGGCTGATCCCACAGCATGGGCAGCAGGAAAGGGGGAATTTCTGCCCCTCTGCCCCGCTCAGGTGAGACCCCCACCTGCAGAGCTGCCTCCAGCTCTGGGGTCCAACAGCAGAACAGACGTGGAGCTGCTGGAACAAATCCAGAGGGGGCCACGGAGATGCTCCAAGGGCTGGAGCCCCTCTGCTCTGGAGCCAGGCTGGGAGAGCTGGGAATGTCCAGCCTGGAGAAGGAAATGATCCAAGGAGATCTCAGAGCCCCTTGCAGTGCCTAAAGGGGCTCCAGGAGAGCTGAAGAGGGACTTTGGACAAGGGTCTGGAGTGCCAGGACAAGGGGGAATGGTTTCTCGCTGCCAGAGGGCAGGGATAGCTCAGATATTGGAAAGAAATTCTTCCCTGGGAGGGTGGGGAGGCTCTGGCTGAGCTTACAACCACCTCGAAGTAGAAGCTGAGGAAAAGCAGCAACCAGAGCTTCACCACATCATCCTCCAGTTCAACAGCTGCTCCTGAAGCTCCCGACTCCCTCCTGAGCATAATTCCGGAGATGGAGCACGTCATTCCTGCTTCCCACGAGCACAGACCTGGCGATGTATCGGCACGTCGAGGATCTGCTCAGGCCGGGTGGGGAGATCCCAGGACTGGGTGTGGAGTGCAATCTCAACGCTGGAGAGAGAGAAAAACATGGATCATTGCTTGGAATCAAGAAATTTTGCAGGAATTCACACAGCCCTCAGCATCTTNGGGATGGTGGAAGGCGTCCCTGCCCCTGGCAGAGGGTTTGGAACTGGATGATCTTTAAGTGCCCTCCCAACCCAAACCATTCCATGATTCCATGATCTTATTTAACCCAAAGCATGGAGCTCCCACAGAACCAATGGACAAAGATGCCCTTTAGGGACTTCCCACTTCTGGAGCAGCCCCGGCAGAAGTGCTCCTTGCCAGCCCCAAACACAATAGGAATTTTTTCCCTCAGCACCCAAATGTGCCAGAACACTTCTCCAAGCAAATCCCAGGCTTCCACTATCAATCCAACAAATTTCCACGCTTGGCTTGGCCGCTCCCTGCAGCCGGATGGGGAAGCCCAGCGCCCCCTCCCATCCACGCACGCATGGAATTAAATCATCCTTGACTGGATGAAGGGGAAAGAAAGGCTGGATTTAAGTTTTCCAGGTGTGATGAGAGCAGCTCAGTCACTCACCTGCCAGCCCGGGCGTGTTGAGAAGTGAGCGAGTGGAATTTGATAGCGCGGCACCGCGAGCTGTCACTCGGCTGCCGGCGTCGGCAAAGCCCCATCTGTTCCCTCTGCACATCAAATTCCATCAACGGGGCATCTGAGCCACCACTGAGAGGGTTTTTTTCCCCCCTTTTTTTAAATTCCTTCTTGTCCCAAGCCATAGGAGCATCTTTTTTAGTGCTACAATAAACGTTCGTCAACTTTGGGACGCTCCGAAGATGCCGCTGAAGCATCTCCATAGAGAGCAAGGTTGACTTCCCAAACGATGCAGGGAGAAAGCCCCAAATTAAAATCCACTAGGATAGGGCTGGAGCATCCTCAGGCCTCTGGAATTCTGTTTAATATTCCTTAAAGCAAGCTCAGCAGGATGGGCTACACCAGGAATCACCTGCCAAGGCCAGTGGACAATCCCTCTAAATATTTAATATTTGGGGACAAAAGTGGACACAGAGGGATGAACAAGTTCGGAATCACAGAATCATGGAATGGTTAGGGTTGGAAGGGCCCTTAAAGGTCATCTTGGCCAGAAAGGAGGAATCGCTAAAAAGATAAAGAGAGAATAAATAAAAGGACCAACAGCCTCGTGCCAGTGGGTTGGAATTTTTATGTAGCAAAAATACATCCATGCAATGATTTTTTTGGGGTTTTTTTTCCCAGTTTTTATCGTCCAGCAAGAAGTCATGCAATGACACGATGTGCACCTCCCATTCCAGGAATTAACTCGTATCCCAAAGGCGGTTTAACTATTCATGGTCCTATCCGTGACAAAATCCATGTGAGATCTATCCAGGTCTGGCAAAGAACCCTCCATCCACGCTTTCCCACTCCCTAATTATTCACCCCATGTGCAAATCCTCCCCAAATTATTAGAAAACCACCCAAATATTTCTCCAGGAAGAGCCAACCTAAGGAAGCTCCGTAATTACACATTTCACCATCCACTGGGATTTATGGAGAAAGCTCAGGCTCTGGCACAAGGGTATTTTTGGAAGCTTTTCATAGGGGAAAGGAAGTTTAAATAAAAGCAAAAGCTTTGTGAGCATCAAAGTAACAAGAAAGGGGTGCAGGAGAGGGGGTTGGATGTTCCCGACTTTTCAGGAGGTCCAAGGAGCCTAAATTTGGATTTTTGGGCTGGTTGCCAACTTGGAATTCCCAACTGGTCACTACAAGAGATTACATTCATAAATACATTAATAAATCATATTCCTGGCATTGGGGGGTGTATTATTGAAATTGGGGTGAAATGGGGACATCAAAAGACATATAGAAAAATGGGATAAGGCTTAAATTCCAACATGAGGAGCCGAAATTTGCTGCAGTCTGGCCTAAATTAAACAAAAAGCTGAAACAATGCCCCCAGGGCTCGACTTTGGGAGTCTTGTTTGGTCCAGACAAAACACTGGGCACATCCCAGTCCCAGATCTCTCCTGTTTTTCTCCTCAATCGCTTCCCAACCAGGGAGAACATCGGGACACAGCGGTGCTGTCGGATCAGGAGAGCAACTCTCACATCCTCGGCACTGCCCAAGTCCCTCACTGTGGAAATTTAAAGAAGTGCCATGGCAAGTTCCTCCCGTGTGCACGCTCCAAGGCAGCGGGAATGAAACAGAGAGCGGGGAAAAAAAGGCAGGAAAATAAGAAAAGCTGCCAGGGAGAGCATCAAGAATTGCACACTAAGGGCTTTTGAAGTGATTACGCCCAGCACAGCGGCGTCAGCCGTGATATTTTCCACCCTGTGGAAGGGACAGGTGGATTTCTCTCCCCCCTTTCCCGGCGATGATTCAGTCGCTCGGAAGAGCATCATCCGTAAGGAAACCCGCAGCCCGTGCAAACGGGGTTGTTTCTCTTAATGCATCATCCCAGCCCGACGCTGGCAGCTCCGGTGGCTCGCGGTGAGGAGTGATTGTTGTTCCCAATCCAGCCGGGAGACTCCGCGCGTCTCTCCGGAGGGAGCGGGAGCTGTCATGTTCATTAAATGCATGATTACAGCTATGATTAATAGCGGGGGCTACAGCCTAACTCCTTCTTTTTTTTCCCTGCTCCTCGGAAGGAATCCACAGCCCAAGCGGTCCCGCGGTGTTTTCCGCAGCGTTCGGCTCAATGTTTGAAATTCCAGCTTTTGACGGAAAAGGGGAAAAAAGGCACAATTTATCCTTGTCAAACAAAAAAATGCTTGAAATGAGGAGGTTGGATGCTACACCCCTCCACCAACATCCTTAAGTTAATTAAGACCTTTTCATATCCTTAATCCCAAAACTCATCCCAAGGGGGTCCAGCTCCATCTCCTGCATCCTGGTTTTTTTTCCATAATCCCAAAACACAGCTCAAGGCTCAAGGCCCTTCTCCTCCAGGGAAAGGTTGGCAGAGATTTCCCTTGGCAGCCCAGGAACTGCACTCAGGAGCAACACTCGGTGCTTTCCAGCATTCCCACATGGATATCAGCATGCTCCCATCCAGTCCAACACCCCTGCTCAGCTCCCCATCACCCAAGGGCTTGGGATGCAACAAACACACCCCAAAAACAACATTCCAAATATTCCTTTGCGTTAAAAATTGGCTGCAAATACTGCACTTAACTATCACCGCCTTAATTATTTAGGAAGGACTTTATTGCTCCAAGGCATAGCTCAAGGGATCAGGACCTCATCTCATGGAAAGGTCTGTTCGAGCATCTTATCCAATAATTTACTTTACTTATATGGTGGAAAAGCTGTGGAGAAACTGATTTAGCAAAAAGAAAAGGAGAAATCCAAAGTTGGGGTGTGGTGGGGCCGAGGGATGGGAAAGAGGGTGAGAACATTGTTAGAATGGCGAGTGCTGAGCCTGTTGCTGCCCATCCCATTCCACTGCCCTAAATCAATGATAATTTACGGAAATCTTCCCCATGGAGGGAAACAATCAGTAGAAAACTGAAATAGGCAGAAAAAAAGGAAGAAATTCAGAGTTGGGGTGTGGTGGAGCCAAGGGATGGACAAGAGTGTGAGAACATTGTTAGAACAATGAGTGTCAAGCCCATTGCTTCCCATCTACTTCCACTGTCCCAAATCAAGGATAATTTACGGAAATCTTACACAGGGAGGGAAACAGCCAGGGTACAAAATTGAAAAAAGTCCAAAAAAAGGGAGAAATGCAAAGCTGGGACGAGCTGGGACCAAGGGATGGGCAAGAGGGTGAGAACATTGTTAGAATGATGAGTGTTGAGTGTTGAGCCAGTTGCTTCCCATCTACTTCCACAATCTCAAATCAAGAATAATTTATGGAAATCTTCCCCGTGGAGGGAAACAATCAGTAGAAAACTGAAATAGGCAGAAAAAAAGGAAGAAATTCAGAGTTGGGGTGTGGTGGAGCCAAGGGATGGACAAGAGTGTGAGAACATTGTTAGCGTGAGTGTTGAGCCCGTTGCTTCCCACCTACTTCCACCATCCCAAATCAAGGATAATTCATGGAAATCTTACACACAGAGGGAAACAACCAGCGGTTTGCCCGAGCAATGGCAGGGAGGTGATCAGCTCCGCTGGCCGGCGCTCCAGCTTGGGGATGACCACAACACGGCCATCCCATCTTCCCATTAGTTTTTGCTCATCAATCCCGTAGTTTTGGAATTGTTCAGTCCTTTATCCCTTTTGAGCTCAGTCCCTTGGCTCACTGAGTTCAATCCCTTGGGTCTGGGATTCCTCAATCCTTTTCCCCTTTTGAGCTCAGTCCCTTGGCCCTTGAATCTCAGTGCCTTGTTTTTGGGATTACTCAATTCCTTACCCCTTTTGAGCTCAATTCCACAGCCTCTTGAATCTCAGTGCCTTGTCTTTGGGATTACTCAATTCCTTACCCCTTTTGAGCTCAATTCCACAGCCTCTTCAATCTCAGTGCCTTGTTTTTGGGATTATTCAATTTCTTACCCCTTTTGAGCTCAATTCCACAGCCTCTTCAATCTCAGTGCCTTGTTTTTGGGATTATTCAATTTCTTACCCCTTTTGAGCTCAATTCCACAGCCTCTTCAATCTCAGTGCCTTGTTTTTGGGATTACTCAATTCCTTACCCCTTTTGAGCTCAATTCCACAGCCTCTCGAATCTCAGTGCCTTGTCTTTGGGATTACTCAATTCCTTACCCCTTTTGAGCTCAATTCCACAGCCTCTTCAATCTCAGTGCCTTGTCTTTGGGATTACTCAATTCCTTACCCCTTTTGAGCTCAATTCCACAGCCTCTTCAATCTCAGTGCCTTGTCTTTGGGATTACTCAATTCCTTACCCCTTTTGAGCTCAATTCCACAGCCTCTTCAATCTCAGTGCCTTGTCTTTGGGATTACTCAATTCCTTACCCCTTTTGAGCTCAATTCCACAGCCTCTTCAATCTCAGTGCCTTGTCTTTGGGATTACTCAATTCCTTACCCCTTTTGAGCTCAATTCCACAGCCTCTTCAATCTCAGTGCCTTGTTTTTGGGATTACTCAATTCCTTACCCCTTTTGAGCTCAATTCCACAGCCTCTTCAATCTCAGTGCCTTGTTTTTGGGATTACTCAATTCCTTACCCCTTTTGAGCTCAATTCCACAGCCTCTCGAATCTCAGTGCCTTGTCTTTGGGATTACTCAATTCCTTACCCCTTTTGAGCTCAATTCCACAGCCTCTTCAATCTCAGTGCCTTGTCTTTGGGATTACTCAATTCCTTACCCCTTTTGAGCTTAATTCCTTGGCCCCTTCAGTTTCAGTCCCTTGACTCTGGGATTCCTCAATCCCTGTCCTCACAATTCCATGGTTTTGGGATTGCTCAATCCTTTTATCCCTCAGGTATCAGTATCACCACACACCTCTCCTCAGCCTGCTCCCACATGACCTAGAAAAGGCTTCTCAAACCACACCGGCTCCTTTAATAGTTCCCATTATCACCCCGCCTCGCCCACCACGGCCTCCTTCAGGAAAGAGCCGAGCGATTCATTTTCCGAGTCTCTCCTTGGCTTTATTGCTGAACCAAAAGTTTTGAGGCTGCACTCGGGGAAATTTATTTCTTTAATTATTATTCATTTAAGTGGGTTCTGCGGATTCTGAGGATCAGCACTCGCAGCTGCTGGGGGTCATTTATTTCCCTCAGTGGACAGCACAAGTCCTCACTCCGGAGAAGACAACAGAAAAGGAAGGGATGAGCTGCTGCTAAACAAGCAGAGATTTTCCTGTTTTCCTGCCCGACTGTCCCCACATCCCATGAGTGTCCCTGAGTCAGGTGGTCACGAGTGTTTCATTAATGAAGCAACTTCAATTAATGAAGCAGCTTCAATTAATGAAGCAGCTCCGGGCTGGATGTTGTATGAGCGGACGTGGGCCAGGAGCCTGGAGCAGGATCTGATCCCTGCAATTCCAGAGTTGAGGAACTGAGCTCATAAAGCAGAAGGGACTGAGCACTCCCAAAGCCAAGGCATTGAGATTGAAGGGGCCGAAGGATTGAGCTCAGGAGGGATAAAAGGATTTAAGAATCCCAAAACCATGGAATTGGGAGTGAAGAGGTCAAAGGGATTGAGCAACCCCAAAACCAAGGGACAGAGCTCAAAAGGGGCCAAGGGATTTACCTCAAAGGAGGTCAGGAATTAAATAATCCCAAACACAAGGCATTGGCATTGAAGGGGCCATGGAATTGAGCTCAAAAAAGGTAAGGGATTGAGCAATCCCAAAATCAAGCGATTGAGACTGAACGGGCCAAGGGATCCCAGAACCCCAAAGACAAGAGACTGAGTTTAAAAGGGGCCAAGGGATTGAGTGCAAAGGGGCTGAGGGATTGAACAATCCCAAAATCAAGGGATTGAGACCAAAGGGACCAAGGGATCCCACAATCCCAAAGACAAGGCATTGAGATTGAGGGGGCCAAGGAGCTGATCTGAAAAAGGATAAAGGACTGAGGAATCCCAAAAACAGAGGACTGAGTTTGAAAGGGAAGAGAGATTGACTCATCAATCCCCAAAATACATGGGGAGACTGCAGTCTAAAGGGGTAAGAGATTCAGTCATCCCCAAAACCAGGGACTGAGCTAAAAAGGGGCAAGGGAAGGAGAGATGCCAAAAACAAGGGACTGAGTTTAAAGAAATTCAGGGATTGAGCTCAAAGAGACTGAACAATTCCAAAAACAAAGGATCAAGATTGAAGGGGCCAAGGAATTGAGCTCAAAAGGGATAAGGAATTGAAGAATCTCAAAATCACGGGATTGAGACTGAATGGATTGAGAGTGAAAGGATTCCCCCATCCCAAAGAAAAAGACTTGAGATTGAAGGGGCCATGGAATTGAGCTCAAAAGGGGCCAAGGGACTGAGCGACCCCAGAGAGAAAGAATTGATCTGAAAAGAGGAAGGAATTGAGGAATCCCAAAGACAAAGGACTGAGCTAAAAAGGAGCCAAGGGATTGAGATCAAAAGGGACCAAGGGATCCCAAAATCCCAAAGAAAAAGCACTGAGATTGAGGGAGCCAGGGAACTGAGGTCAGAAGAGGTAACGGACCGAGCAATCCCAAAGCCAAGGGAACGACTTCCAAAGGGGCCAAGGGATTGAGTTCAAGAGGGGTAAGTGATAGAGCAATCCCGAAACCAAGAGATTGAGATTGAAGGGTCCAAGGGATTAAGCAATCCCCAAAACAAATGATTGAGCCTGAAGAAGCCACGGAGTTGAGCTCAAAAAGAGGCAACAGACTGACCAACCCCAAACCCAAGAATTCACCTCAAAGGGAGTGAGCACAAAGGGATCTCAGCACCAGCAACACCAAAACCAGTGGAAACCTGAAGAAAGCAACATCCCAAATTTCCCTGCTCTCACACCTTGGTGCATTGGGCTGGTCTCTCCTCCACCAAATTCTGCCTTATCCCTCCAGCATGATCCCAACACTTTCAAGGTATGTTGAAGACAGAAGACAGGAAAGTAGGTCATGGTGGACACACAAGAAGCTTGGGATGTTTCCATGGACCAGGGGAAGAAGTAAAGCCCGGCACACCGGAGCAAATCCTCCCTTAATTCCTCTTTAAACACCGACATTAAAAACAGAGGCAGAAGAAGGGTGGTGGAAACATTCCAGTCCCGAATCCCTCCTTTCCTTCTGTAGAAAGGAGTAGCTCAGAGCAAGGAGCATCATTCCCACAAGCGCTGGGCCAACGGCAGTGCTGAGCATTTCATCATCCTTGAAAAAGTGGGAAGCGCCTTTCTGTGGCATTCAGCACTTCTAAAATTAGTTGGTAAACAGGGAGGCCAGAGAGCATTTTCTTCCAGCACCATGGAGATCTCCGAGCGTGGAGTTCTCCCACTGCAGCCCAAATCGTGTTCAGGAGCATCCGTCACCCATCCTCAGCCTGATGCAGTGGAGGAGGGAGTCCAGAAGAAGTCACAGAGATGCTCTGAGGGCTGGAGCCCCTCTGCTCTGGAGCCAGGCTGGGAGAGCTGGGAATGTCCAGCCTGGAGAAGGGAAGGCTCCAAGAAGACCTCAGAGCCCCTTCCAGTGCCTAAAGGGGCTCCAAGAGAGCTGGAGAGAGACTTGAGACAAGGGCCTGGAGTGACAGGACAAGGAGGAATGGCTTCCCACTGCCAGAGGGCGGGGTTAGACAGAATATTGGGAAGAAAACCCTCCCTGGGAGGGTGGGGAGGCCCTGGCACAGGGTGCCCAGAGAATCTGTGGCTGCCCCATCCCTGGAAGTGTTCAAGGCCAGGTTAGACGGGGCTTGGAGCAACCTGGTCTAGTGGAAGGTGTCCCTGCCCATGGCAGGGGGCTGGAATGAGACGGTCTTTAAGGTCCTTTCTCAACCCAAACCATTCCATGGTTCCATGACCTTCATTCTCCCTAGCCGAGCCCTGTCTCAGCCGAGTGGGGAAACTGAGGCAGGATGGGATGTGACACAGCAGGATGGAGACAGGGAGTGCATCTGGAGCCACATAAAGAATCCCTGCACCAGTTCTGGAAGGCTGAACTCAATCATGTTTTAATTAATAATTTGTTCCTCTGGGATCAGAGCTGCCATCACAATGTGTGGGAGATGCCTCAGCTCGGGAGGACTTAAAACTCTTCTTAAACCTCCAGCTTTGGGAGCTCAGCAATCCTGGCTATCTCCAAGGCTCTGGAATCTATGGTCATGGAAAAAATTTGAAAACCCCAATAAAAAAAACCCACTTTGCTCAAGAGGTCGGCTGCCACCTCGAGTCCCCAAAGCCACCAACTTTTCCCCAGCCAAGAGCTAAAACCTCAGCAGGGCATGAGGAAATCACGCAGGTGAGGATTTGCCCATGGAAAAACAGCCTGGACACTCAGAAAACCCTGCTGGAGCCCGCCCCAGCTCACGGAGTGCAATTCCTCTCTCGGCAGCGGCGGCGGCTCGTGCCGAGATTGGGGTCAGGGCTGGTTTCCGGACAATGTCAAACCTTAATTTGCTTTCTGCTGCTTTCAATCTTCTATTTCCCCTTCTGTATTTCTTTGTGAAACTCTACATTGCCCAGGACCTTTTGCTTCTCTCCCTGATCTCATGGAAATTCCTCAGGAGTCTGGAGAACTCCAGCCTTAGCAGCTGGAGAAAGAAATGAAGGAAAGGTTCCTTGTGAGCAGAGAAACCCAGTTATTCCGCTTGTTTAATTAATTGCCACCGTAGCAAATGCCTTCCACACCATCCCACTGCCGATTTTCCAAGATTTCTGCGAAGTGAAAAATATATGGGTGCCGAAATACTAGTTATCTCAAAGTGAAAGAGCTTTTCCATGTGTGATTCCACATCTTCATCCTGCACAAGGATGAGCAGAGAGTGTTTGAGCTCTGCGTTTTCTTCTCCATCCTTGCCCGAGAAATGAATTATGCCACATCCAAGCTCCCAATCCAGTTGGGAAGGAAAAAAAAAAAGTCTTTTTATTTCTGTATTTTATTTGCAGTTTTCCAGAGACAAGTGTGGAAGGTGCTGAAATCCTTTTGGAGCAGAGCCACACATGTGATGAGAGCACAGTTCTCAGCAGCTGCACAGGCCATGGTGATGCCGTGATTGCTCCAGGGAGGGTTTTTATGCTCAAAACACCTCAAAAATTTTTTTTTCCTGGAATTCCAATGACACTTTCCTTGTCCCCAAGCCGTGTGCCCTCCTCGTCTCTCCACCACTAACAAAGCTGATTCCAGAAAAGCCATGGAAAACTCCTGCTCTTCCCATTGCTCCTGGTAGCCTCAGGATTGATCCTGATGCAGGAAGTGCATCCCCAGGACCAAATCTTAACTCACCACCAGCATCCATCGATAAATCACTTGGGAATGCTACGATGGTGTGGATGGATCAGCCCCAGCGCCCGACATCGGATTTTGTACTGTAGATATAAAACCCCAACCCTATAAATCCAGGGCAAGAGCAGAATTATAACCCTGTGGAAGTAAACTCCAAGCTATTAAACTGTCAGGAGCATTTCCCGTCTCTCCACTACTCCAAACACACGGCGCCTGGCACTGGAAGGGAAAGGAAAAGCCGTTTTTTTCCATCTTTTAAATAAACTTTGTCAAGTGTTGAAAACACAGAGCGTTGAGCAAACGTTCGCAGCCGATGAGAACACACAAATCTTCCGCCCTGCCAGGCCCAGTTATCCTAAGGCAAGAGGAATCTGTGGAATCCATCCTTGGGAAGGAGGATGAATTATTGGGAGAGATGAAAGATGACATGGAAATACTGATCCGCAGCAGTTCCTCGGGTTTTGTGGTTACAAAGCCAACGTGCTGTGTGGCAGGGGGAAGAGGCGACAGCAAAATAAGGAATGTCTCCAAAATAAAAATTAGATGGGATTGTATTTTACAGGGAATAACCCTGGAAGGGACCTTCTCTCCCAAAGTGGGACTAATTAAACCCAATTCTCTGAATGAGACCTCACTAAAAGACGTGGTTTCAGTGGGGAAAGAAAAATGGGGGGGATTGCATCTCCTCCATCTCCATTACCCCAAATGTCCCCCAGGAACCCCCCACGAGCAATTCCAATGCCTGAATTTGCAGAAATCCTCCCATCATACCTTTGGCTGAATCCTTCTTCCAGAAATTTGCCTCTGAGTTGGTGTTTCTCTGCTTGGTCCCAACCCAGTGATGGATATTCATGGACAGGCCAAATCCATCAGCCTTTGCTGAGTTGCCCACGTGAGACTTTGCTGTTTCCAGACAAATTTAGAGACTTCCTTGCACTTGGATAAATAAAAAAATTCACCTTCTTGCTGGAAGGCAGGACCTTTTCCACCCATGTCCTCCCCAAAAAGAAGTTCATGAAATCCGTCCTTTAAAAAATTCCAATAATGGAGAATTTAGAGCCAAATGAATCCAGCATTTCATCATCCTTGTCCTTGGAGAGCTCTCCCACCAGTTTAAGCCCCTTGGTTTTCGGCTCCTCCGCCTGGCCATGGAGAGACATCCTTCCTTTGCTTGGCAGCTCCAGATGTTCCCCTTTTCCAGTCCTTCCAGCCATCACTTCTCCCCAGGACTCTTCCTAGTGGTCCAACTCTGTCCTGAAATCCGTTCCCTGCTCCATCTAACCTCATCCCTGTCCATGTCTTGGGGTTTCACCCCTTTTCTTCCACTCCTTCAGGGTATTTGCTGCCTTTGGGGACATCTTCAATGCCCAGAGATGGTGCTTAAGGCAGAACCACTCTCAAGCTGGTTTTGTGCAGCTGATTATCCCGATCCAGACACTTTGGAAAACCACAGCACCAGTAGCAAAGCTCTTGGAAAAAATCCAACACCGCTGACACCGGGATTTTTTTCTACAAACCCCTGAGCTGTTTTATGGCCGCCTCTTCTGAGTCCCCAAACTCTGATCCTTGCCCCTCCTCCTCAGAGGCAGCACCAAAACCAAGGATTTACCAGGCAGGATCCCAGATTCCAAAAGAATCCATATGGACACACGCTCACGAGTGTGCTCATCCCTATTTCCAGAGTTGGCGGCAAGGAGGATGCAGAAGGAGAGTCAGACGTCAAAAATCTGTCCTGAGAAGAGCTGAGTGACAAAAACACCCACAAACCACTCCCAAACTCCCAATGAGCCTCCCTTTAATGCTGTCAGAACAGAAATTACCTGGAAGCGACGCTCCATCGGCTCCACATCCCTCGGCCACCGCCTCGTCCACATCTCTGCCATCATCAGCGGGCAGCTCCACTTCCCATCCCAGCACAAAGCTCCTTCCCTCCCTAATCCTGCTCTTTGTGGGTTTAAAACCACCCAGGATGCCCCAGGATTCCTACAGGAATTCTGGTGCAGGTGGTTTTGAAGGCTGCATCTCTTCTCTTCATCTGCTTTCCCATCATATTTTGGCATTCAGGGCCAGGTTGGACGGGGCTGGGAGCAACCTGGTCTGGTGGAGGATGTCCCAGGGGGATGGAACTGGATGATCTTGAAGGTCTCTTCCAACCCAAACCACCCCTCACTGCCTGATTTCCAGCATCATCCATAAAAATCCTCATCTTTGCTCCCTTCGTCCTTCCAGCCAAGAAAATCAGCACAAAGCCATTGGTTTTGCCTTTCTCCAGTTTAGCTATCCCCAAAAATTCTCAATAAACCAATTATGGAGCAAAAATATTTGAGACCAAGAAGAAATTTAAAAAATACTTTAAACACAGTAAAAATCTGCTCTTTTTTAGGAGCCACGCTTGAGGCATCAAACACAGGAGGAGCTGAAACACAAATTTAATCGAAGCGCGATGTAAAGCCGGGAATTCATCAAAATGGGGGCATCATTCCATGGTTATCTGCAGAATGATCCTCCCAAATGTTTAGGTCAATATTGAACATAATTTGATCAGCATCCCGAGCACATTCAACAGTGCGGTGCTGTTTGAAGTTACCCAAATCAAGTTTAACAGTGCATCTCCACAAGCTTGAATTAAGTCTGATATAAGAAAAACCTCAATCCTCCTAAACCTTTAATTTCTCCAACATTATTTCCCCTTCAGAGCTACTGTAAAGCAACACCAGCACTTGGCACCATGGGATGTCCACCTTCACATCTGGAATCCTACGAGGCCAGACGATGAGTCGCAACCCACGGGCTGGGAATAAACAGCTAAAAACTGAACTCAATGGATTTTGGACATGAACTGGGACAATTCCTGCTCACCTGCTCTGATGGGAGTTTTGGTGCTCAGGTCCCTGGCCCGGACAGGGCTGCTGGAAGTTTTGGAGAGTTTGTTGGCCGACACCCGGTACATGACCCCGCCGATGCAGCGGAAGCCTTTGCTCCTCCAGCGCTGTTGGACGAGCTGGGATTTGCCGCCTTGGAGGGAGGGTCGGGCTTGGTTTAACAACGGGGATCTGCAGGAAAAATAAAGCCAAGGTCAGCCCAAATTTGGGAAAAACGTCACAAGGAGGTGCTGCTTCATGAGCAAACCATGGGATCAGAGACTCATGGAATGGTTTGGGTTGGAAGGGACCTTCAAGATCATCTCATTCCAACCCCATCGCCATGGGGCAGGGACAGCTCCCACTAGAATGGAGGAGATGTATGGAAGAACCAGGGATTTTCTTGCTGTTGACAGATGAAAAGCTTTGATTTCTCATGACTGACACCAAAAAAATGACCTTCAAGGACCCTCCCCCAACTTCTCCCACCCTTGTCTTGCACCTCCAGCCTCGGCAGAAACAAGGAAATGTGGACGCAATCCCATGGAAGAATCAGCAAGGTGGGAGCTTCACTGAGCTTAGCCAAGTTTTATGGAGCTCTACAAGCTTTGACATCCTTGGAAGTGCTTCAAAGCCAGGTTGGATGGGACTCTGAGCAACCTCATCCAGTGGGTGGCATCCCTGTCCACGGCAGGGGTTTGGAACTAGATGGTCCTTAATGTCCCTTCCAACCCAAAACATTGCATGAGTCTGTATTTTTGGTATCATTATTCCTATTATGAATCAGATACCACAACTTTGATATTTTTATTCTGCCCCCACATCTGGCTCTTGGAAGGATTTTCCTCAATCCCTGCATGGGACAAGTCACCCAAGAGCATTTCCATCCCCCATCTGTCACCTGGAGCTGATGCTGGACCTCAGCCGGGTCCAGTGGGCAGGGCTGGGGACCTGTCCCCACCCCCCATCTCCTCAACTCTCCCTAAATTCACAAACCCCATATTGAGGCAATGGGATGGAGATGGATCAGGAATCACGATCCATTTACTGTTGCCCATAATGTTATTCTGAACCAGTAAGTTCTGAAGTGACACCTGACGGATAAATATCACAGAATCCCAAAATCTTTTAGGTTGGAGAAGACCTCCAAGGCCATGAAGTCCAACCTGTGACCGATCACCACTTTGTCAATTAGACCAAAGCACTGAGTGGCACATCCAGGCGTTCCTTGAACACCTCCAGGGATGGGGGCTCCGTTCCACCTCCCTGGACAGCTCATCCCAACTTTTAACAACCTTTCCCATTAAGAAATTCCTTCTGATGTCCAACCTGAACCTCCCCTGGTGCAACTCGAGGCCATTTCCTCTCATCCTGTCGCTGGCTGACAGGGTAAAGAGGCCAACCCCCACCTCGCCATATGTCCCAGAGAGGCTCCTCTGCCACCCAAAATCTTGTCCACTCCATGACCCGGTATCTCCTGCACCATCCCACCTCCCTCCCGACCCACAACGCAGCCTCCCAGCTCATTCCTATCCATCCCCCATCATCCAAACAGAGCCACTGCAGCCAAATCAAATCTCCTCCAATATCAGTCGCCTTCCTCATTTAGCGCTAATCCAAACAGTAATTTGTTTATGCAAATTAGAGCTCTAATTTTGTATTAGCCCAAACTATGCTCATAATGCTATTAACAGAACGTATATAAACCGCGCATTACCGGAGAATATCCGTAAATTAAGATCCCGCTATCCTATCAGCGGAATGCAAACCCCGGAGAGCATTTCCTTTAAATGAACATGTGCTCCAAAAGAAAAAGAGAGCTGGAAAATGGAATAGTTACATTTCCTAATGCTGAGCGTGACAGCCTATTCATTCCGGAGGGCTGTTGCCACTGGCTACCGAGATCGGAAAATTTGCTGCCTGGTTTTTGTGGAAGGGGATGGGAATTCAATAAATTCCTCGTTTCGGTTCCCCCAGGGTTTCCTCCTCATGGAACTGCTCCGGAGAGGAGCATCAAGTCACAGTGACCCTCAAAGAGTCGCAGTGGTGGCGTCGTTGGGTGAAGGTGGCAGTGGCATGAGGGACACTCGGGTCACTCACGGATCACCGAGCATATCCCAGAAAACTCCAGCAAGGCCAAGGATGCATCCAGCATTGGCTGCAGGACCCAAGGAAAGGTCTTGTGGCCATATCGGGGCAATAAAAATGATATCAAATATCCAACGGCCGGGAGGGTGATGGAGAGGATCCTCCCCCTCCACTCTGCTTTTCTGAGATCCCATCTGGAGTTCTGCGACCAGCTCTGGGGTCCCAGCTGTAGAAGGACACGGACCTGCTGGAGAAGTCCAGAGGAGGCCACGGAGATGCTCCGAGGGCTGGAGCCCCTCTGCTCTGGAGCCAGGCTGGGAGAGCTTGGGGTGTTCAACCCAGAGAAGGGAAGGATCCAGGGAGACCTTCCAGTGCCTAAAGGGGCTCCAGGAGAGCGGGAGAGAGACTGTGGAAAAGGGGTGGAGTGCCAGGACAAGCAGGAATGGCTTCCCACTGCCAGAGGGCAGAATTAGATAAGATATTGGGAAAGAATTCTTCCCTGTGAGGGTGGTGAGGCACTGGAATGGAGTTCCCGGAGAAGCCGTGGCTGCCCCATCCCTGGAAGTGTCCAAGGCCAAGTTGGATGTGGCTTGGAGCAACCTGGGACAGTGGAAGGTGTCCCTGGCCACGGCATCCATGGAACTGGATGGGCTTTAACCTTCCAACCCAACCCATTCCAGGATTCTAATGAAGGTACTGCAAAACACCACCATGGTTGTGACAAGACCCATCCCAGCCCCGTCCGTCTCCTCTTCCTCCCAGGGACACATCCCCTGAAGGATCCCAGGATGCTCCATTCCTCCGTTCACAGGGGCTGCAGTGCCACTGGATTTGGGGCTCCTTTTTCCCAGCCTCAAAGATTTCTTCTAATTCCATACATATCCTCTATATGTTATCTCTGGGTAATTTATAGAGATATCCACACACATCCGTTTCCATATGGATACACAAATAATTGAATATATATACCATGAGTATATGTATTAAAATACAAGATCCATACATTATATAGAATATTAAATATTGATACTTTTATACATAAATCTATATGTTATCACCTATATTCTCTGGGCCTTGTATATCCACCAATTATCTCTAGATATTATTGCATATATGAACTGAATACATATATTGAATTATATATGTTCAATAATATCTAGATATATTCAATATATATATATATTTAATAATACCTAGAGATAATTGATATGAGGCCCAGATACTATTTTTATTCTTAGCACTTTGTATTATTCATATATTATTGAATATATAGACTATATATTGAATTATATATATTCACTAATATATAGGTAATACGTATAATGTATAGATATTATTTTCTATATATTACACATTTCCTATTTTCCTTAAGTCAATTAGAGGAGAGAGAAGAAGCCAGGAGTTCATCCAGCATTTCTCACCCCGGTTTGTAGGGAAAGGCTGGGATGTGGCACAGCTGTGGAAGCACTCAGGGCACGGATATACAGATCTATAAATCTATAGAGCCACAGATCTATACATATCTAGACACACAGATATATAGATACACTATATAGATATATATATAAACTATATACAGACATATATATACATGGGATGAATCTATTTACATAGATATTTTATAGATTTAAATAGATATTGTATCTATATAGTTATATCTATGTATTACATGTAGATATATCCATATATATTAAAAATATTCTCTATCTGTAGAGATACATGCAATATATATTGAATATAAATTTACATATATGCCCTAATACATTATTTAATCACATGTACACACATATACAAGATAATAAAATAATTAAAAATTTTTGGCTGTAAGGTCAATAAAACCCAACCCACCCCAAGCCCTGCACAGCCCCAGGGGCTGCTCACACCACCTGAGCCCAACTCACACTGGTTTAAGCACCAGTTTAAGAGCCAGTTGGTTGAATCCTCCGAATCCTTGGGATATTTATTTTCCTGCCTTGCTGCACTCAGCTCGCCAAAGTGGTTGCACACCTCTCTCCTCTTTGGAATTCCTTAGGGATGGCCAAGCTCCAAACTGAGGGAGCCTCCAAACACAGGTGCTGTTCAGAACATTCCCACGGAGGCAGCGAGTTGGAACCGGATGATTTTTAAGGTTCCTTCTAATCCATTTCATGAACCTATGATTTTTTCAGGGATTTTGGCAAAGAGCGTCAAAAAGCATCTCATTCCCCAAAGGGAGTGGGGCTGAACCTCCTCTAATTTAGAGTTGTTCTGTTTTTGAGGGAGAAAAATGACCTCCGGATGGTCTCCAAGCAAAGCTTCTTCAGAACGTCTGCTCAGGCTGCCAAAGCCCCAAGTGCCACCGGACCAAAGCCATGGAATCATGGAATCCCAGAATGGTTTGGGTTGAAAGAAACCTTCAAAATCACCAAGTTCCAATCCCCTTCCATGGGCAGGGCCACCTTCCAGTAGAACAGGTCACTTCAAGCCCCATCCAGCCTGGCCTTGAACACTTCCAGGGATGGGGAGTCCCAACCAGGAGCTCAGTTTGAGCTCACTGGAGAGGTCTGGACACCTCCATTTCCACCTTCTGGGCAGTGCAAATGTCCAAGCAAGGATGTCCCCTCATCCTTTTATATATATAAAGTATTATTTATTAGAATATTTATTGCATTTATTATTTATTATATTAGGTAGGATATTTATTATATTACGGGAGCCTTAAGAGATTTAAAATTTAAGGGAGATTATGTTTTATACAGAAAAATCACACCCACACAGAAGAGCGGGGAGGGAACTCAACTTCCCAACCTCCACCTGCACGAACCCTTTCTTTCCCTCTGAATCCAAGCTGTTGCTCCCAAGTGGCCGTGTGGCCCCAACACAGCCACCGGTGTGCGTCCCCCTCCCTCTCAGTGACATCCAAGCCGGTGGTGGCGGGGAAAAGCCACCGGCGAGGGCACGGAGCCAAACGCCCACTCGCTTTTCATCGGCGGCGGGATCCCAGCTCTCCGTGGAATTGTTACCCTAATGGAAAGGACGGCCTTTGGAAATGAACTGTATTGACAAAAGAGGATAAAATTAATGAGATAATAGCCGGGCCAAGGACCTGAAGAATACACCGGGCCCCTCGACACGAGGGCCTTGTAATTCCCTTTCTGCCGCGCATCCCGTGGATCTAAAGAGTTCTCCCGTCCGTCCACGAGGCCCCGCTCCGGCAGGAAATTTCATTAACGCTGGAAAATAGGAAAGGTATTAAGCGTGGATAATGAAGGCCAGAGTGTGAACAGCGCCTTAAGATAGTCTTCTTTCTAGCCTTTGTAATGGGAGGCATGAACTTTCCCTTCAAATCCATTTCTAATCCATTTGAAATACTACAGCAAATTATCTCCCCTTCAGCCCGAGAGCGGCCGGCCAATTTACTCCGAATAGAAGTGACAATGCTCCGGAATTTATCGCCATAACCTTGACTACACAAGGTTGAGGGTTGTCTTTCCCCCCACCCCCGGGGTGGACAGCGGAAGAAAAATTTTTAATGAAGAGGGGGTGGAGGAACGACATGAAAATGTTTAAAAACGGCGGCGTAGCTGGCGCAGGTTCGACACCCAACTCCGGGGAAAATCAGAGTCTGGTGCTAAAAATGTTACAAAGGGAGGTCCCAGGCTGATAAAACACTCAAGGCCAGGTGGGATGGGGCTTGTGGAAGGTGTCCCTGTCCACGGCAGGGGTTTGGACAAGAGGATCTCTAAGGTCCCTTCCAACCCAAACCATTCCATGATTCCGCAGGTTGAGGTTTGGGCTTTTCCAGGGCATCTCTTGAAGCAGCAGCAACTTTGCCTCACTCTGAACATTTCATGCTGGTGCTTCGCAGGTGCTCGTGCTGATCAAGTCTGATTTCCCGGGATTAAATACCACCCTGCTGTGTCCTTCAGAGAATTCCAGGGGCATTTAAAGTGGGAAAAGCTCTCCAAGATCATCCAGCTCAACCATTCCCCCAGCATTGCCAAGACCACCACTAAGTCACGTCCCCAGGTGCCGCATCCACGCGGATATTAAATTCCTCTGGGGACGGGGATTCCACCACTGCCTTGGGCAGCCTGCTCCGATGCCTGCCCAACCTTTCCACGAAAAAAACTTCCCAATATCCAAATTAAACCCCTCCTGGCACAACTTGAGGCTGTTTCCTCTTTTCCTGTCGCTTGTTCCCTGGGATCAGATCCTGACTCCCACCTGGATCCACCCTCCTGTCAAAGAGTTGTGGAGAGACAGAAGGTCCCCCCCGAGCCTCCTTTTCTCCAGGCTGACCTGCCCCAGCTCCCTCAGCTGCTCCTGGTGCTCCAGAGCCTTTCCCAGCTCTGTTCCCCTCCCTGGACATGCTCCAGGCACAGGGGACAGGCACTGCCCTGCTCCTTTGGTCACACCATGGCTGGTATAAAATTTCCCTCAGTCTTCTCTCCTTGATCAACTTCCCATCACTTGGAAGGCGAAAAAGCTGGGCCCTTCCTCCAAACTTTCCCGCAGGAAAATCCCTTAGGAAATGGAAATGTTTCTTCCAACAGCACCGAGTGGACCAAGAGGGGAAAAAGGGCTCAGCACAACAACATGGACTCAATTGTCCACGACAATTGACGCCCAGCTCAAGGCGCTTTCCTCGCCTCCAAACACAGCAAAGCTGCTCAGAATGGAATAAAACCACCAAAATTCCAGCCAGGAGCCAGCAAATGATGCTGGGAAAATACATTCCCTCCTCAAATAATCTATAAAAAGGAAAAAACTGGGAGATTACCAAGCCAACATGGAAAACGAAGGTTAAAAACAAGGAAGAGTCACTCCAGCGTGCTCAGATTTAACACCCCCAATCCTCCATCAACACAAGACCACGTGATCCAAAAATCCCCCCCAAACCCCTGCAAAAATTCCCCTATATTTGAAATATAAAATTTTTAGAGTATCTGACGCCTCTAAGTTAAACACAACCCCACGAGCAGAGCAGGAACATCCCGGCGGCGTTTCCAGCCGGCTGAAACGGAGAGGATTTCCCGGCGCTGGCGGCGATACAAGTGGCTCTTAAAGAATGGTTTTCTTTTACTACTGGATTGCTTCTTTGGGCTTAGCTTACATTTTTTTCGGAAGTAATCCTTACATAGTCAGAAATCACATTTGCATGCTGGCATTTGAATCCCGAGGAAAAGAGAGGATCATCGCGGGGGCAACGGTTACGGAAAGCAACAGGGAGAGAGGTGAGGAAGGAGGGAGCCCGTCCACCACAAGCCTGGAAGGTGGCAATGGAAAATCCTCATTCGGGAGAAAAAAAACCCCAAAAAATCATGTTTTCCCCAGTCATTCATCATTCCTTACCAAACAACACAGGATTTAGGGTTAAAAGTGCTCCTCAAACACACCAAGATGCTTCAGCACCTCCCCTTGGAAGCTGCTCCGTCTCTGTCCTCACCCGCCAGAGCCCTGAGGACCCTGAATCCACAGCTGAAAGCAAGTAATTCCACTCAAATGTTTGATTTATGGGATTTTTATCAGCACTGATGCTTTCTCCTTAAAATAAAAAGGTCAAACCTCAAATAAACACTTTCTACATTAAGATTTAATTTATTTAAAGGACCTGATTGGGATCATTCAAATCATTCACTCCACTGTTGATGATATTTGAGGTTGGAAAAGTGATTGGAAATTAAAAATAGAAAGAGACGTGTTTTTTCCCCAACATGCATCCATAAATACAGAGGATTCATTAGTTTTAAATACACAGTGACCAGCAAAAACTCATTAATTTACCCATAAACAATTCCCTCCTTTCAATAATTACTTCTAATTATGAAACAAACACTTTTTTAAAAATCCCTATTTTAATTTGGTTCAATTGAATCTGAATTTCAATTCAAATGCAGCTTAATGTTAATCTCAAGGAAAAAAAAATAATAATCCAGCCCAGATCTCATTTAGCATTTTCAAAACCTGGGAAAAATTATGAATTTCAATGAGCACCTATTAAGCTCCTTAATTGCCTAAATAAAGATGTACCTTTCCAATAAATCCCCCTGACCTGGAAAGGAAAATAGTTGCAAATAATTTTAATGGTTATCAAGCAATGAGAACAGAGACTCCTCCAAAAAACCTAAAAAAACCAGGAACATGGGATTACACCTGCAATGAAGGGTTGTGGAGGGATTTTTCGGGCTTTCCCTAATTTCCACATCTCCTGGGCAGGATACCTCTTCCCAATCTTCGCATAGACGTGATAATTTTTCTACTTAAATAATTCCACTTGGAAAGACCCAGGTATGAACAAAATATCCCCGTCTCCTTGCAGTGGCTTCTCAAAGGGCTGTAAAATTTCCAGGCAACTTTGGGCTAAACTGAGGCAGAACATTCCACAGAATCATCAAATGGTTTGGATGGGAAGGGACCTTCAAGATCATCCAGTCTCACCCCCTGCCATGGGCAGGGACACCTTCCACTATCCCAGATTGCTCCAAGCCCCATCCAGCCTGGGCTTCAACAATTCCAGGGATCCACGGGCAGCCACAGCTTCTCTGGGAATTCCATTCCACCACCTCCCCATCCTCGAAAGGAAGAATTTCTTCCAGTATCCCATCTGACCCAGCTCTCTGGCAGTGGGAAGCCATTCCCTGTGTCCTGTCCCTCCATCCCTTGTCCCAAGTCCCTCTCCAGCTCTCCTGGAGCCCCTTCAGGCACTGGAAGGGGCTCTGAGGTCTCCCTGGAGCCTTCTCTTCTCCAAGCTGGACATTCCCAGCTCTCCCAGCCTGGCTCCAGAGCAGCGGGGCTCCAGACCTCAGAGCATCTCCATGGCCTCCTCTGCCCTCGCTCCAGCATCTCCACATCCTTCTGCTGTTGGATCCCAGGGCTGGAAGGCAGCTCTGCAGTTGAGGTCTCACCAGAGCAGGGTGGAGGGGCAGAATTCCCCCTCTCCTGCTGCCCACGCTGTGGGATGAGCCCAGGACATGGGGAATTTCTGGGTTCCAGCACACATGGAAGGGGTACATTCAGTTTTTCAGCCACTAACACCCCCAAATCCTTCTCGGGGCTGTTCTCAATCCATTCTCCATCCAGCCTGGATCTGTCCTTGAGATTGTCCTACTCACTTGCAGGACCTTGGCCTTGGCCTTCCCAAAGTTTGCCCTGGCCCAGCCTGTCACGGTCTCCTCTGGATGCCATTCCTTCCCTCAAGTGTCATTATTCCCTCCCACAGGATTTATTGCCATTTCCCTCTGGAAGCCATTCGGCCTCACGCTGCCGTTCCCTTTCATCTCTCCATTGTGTCCACGAAAAGCCGGAGCTCCACACAGCACTTGGCAGCCCCTGCAGGGCTCATGATCCCACCTGAAATCAGGGAAAGCCCTGAAATCCCGCCAAAACCTTCCAAAAACCAGAATGAATCCAGTATCACCTCAAGGAGCTCAGAGCAGTGTGAGAGGAGAGCTCTTTTCCCTGCCCCTGTTTCCTAAATCCCTGCTATTGTTTGTAACCCAATTCATTCCTGCGGGAGATGAAGAGCCTGGATACAAAACCAGCTCCGTGTGCCAAGCACGGAAAACAGGGAAAGAATTTGCTCTGTGACAGGCTGTAGTGAAGGACTGGTGGGGCCAGGTGAGGAGGGCAGGGATAGAACTATCCTGGGAGAGCTGGGGGTGTTCACCTGGAGAAAAGAAGGATCCAGGGAGACCACAGAGCCCCTTCCAGTGCCTCAAGGGGCTCCAGGAGAGCTGGAGAGGGACTTTGGATAAGGGATGGAGGGACAGGACACAGGGAATGGCTTCCCACTGCCAGAGGGCAGGGCTAGATGGGATATTGGGAAGGAATTCTTCCCTGGGAGGGTGGTGAGGCCCTGGCACAGGTTGTTCAGAGAATCTGTGGCTGCCCCATCCCTGGAACTGTCCAAGACCAGGTTGGATAGGGTTTGGAGCAACCTGGGATAGTGGAAGGTGTCCCTGGAAGGGTGGGACCTTCAAGATCCCTTCCAAACCATTCTTTAAGCCCGTGCCAGGGCCTCACCACACTCACAGGGAAGAATTTTTTCCCAGTATCCCATTTAACCCTGCCCTCCTTCCTCCACCACTGCCTGTTCCGATGCTTGATAATCCTTTCAATGAAGAAATTCTCCCCGATATCCAATCTACACCTCCCTTGGCACAACTTCAGGTCGTTTCCTCTTGTCCTCCCCACTCCCTGACAGCCCAACTCCAAACCACCTCCTTGGCTTCTCTCCAGCCCTGGACCTGATCCCACCCACAGCGAGCCACGGGGAGGACCCTCAGAAACATTTCCAACTTCTCCAGCAAAGTTCGCGCTATGAAAACGCCTCCCTGGAGAGGAGACAAAAGACCCTTTGGAGAAGACAATTTCCCAACACGAAGCTGTTTTCAAGGTAGGTCAAGTCTCAGCCCAAACCCCCCTGCCAGGGTCCCGTTAAACCGCTTAGGCTGAGCCTGAGAATGGAAGTGCTGACGGTCCCTAATACTCGGCTTTCCATCCCGCTGCTCTAATGCCGGCGGCGGATCAGTGATTACAATTACACCGGGAAGACCGGCAACTATTGTCCCGTTAATTAGATTCCTTTTACCCCCATTAGCTCAGGCTATTGGACAAAGTTCATTAGGGTTTAATTCTGATTAGCTGAAATGGAGCTCGCGGCGTTCCAGGCAGGTGCTGCCGGCTTCAGCGGCACCGTTTGGGAAGCTCCAGGACCTGTGTCCACGTGGATTAATCCTTAATCCCTCCCAGACAGTGTCCTACCACCCTCAGTGACGGGCTAAAACCAGAGGGAAAGCAAGAGCAGGTCCTGGACCTTCCCCTGTCCTGGCACAGAAGTGATATTCCTCCCTCTGCTCATCCCTGTAAATCCCATTTCAGAGCTCTGGATGTGCTCCAAGCGCTGGAATATCCCAGGAAAGCTAATTGCCGAGGATCATTCCAATGCTGTGTCCGTATCCCAAACCAAACGGCTCCAACTCTGAATATTTATCACAATAATCAGCCAGACACGGAGCCAAATCCCACCAGAGGCTTTCCCTCCTGCCTGCTTTCCAAAAATACCTGGGATAATTGCTTTTCCCAAAGATATTTTCCCTTTAACATGCTCTTTTCCTCACGCAGGAAACAGTAATAATACTACGAAGAGCTGGAACAGCTGGTACATTTTAATTAAAGCAAGTATCTCGGACAAGGAGCAGGATTCCATGGAAAAACAGGAACTCAGCATGGAAGAGGTTAAAGAAGTTCAGCGAGGCTGCGCTAAAGGGAATTATCCGCTGGGAAAACACCAGCTACTGGCTGCCTCTGGAAAACCCCATGCCCACGGCTTGGACTAGGGATGGATACACATCCACGGGCGAGGCATTTTGAAAATTAAATTTAAATTTGATTAATTAATTAAAAGTTTAAATTAAATTTAGCTACAAAGGCAGAGAAAACAGTGTATAAATGTTTTTTTTCCCCCTAAAGAATTGATTTTCCTGACTATATATTAAACTTAAGGAATAAATAAGGAAGTCAGATGTCGACTCCAAGCTTATTTCTCCAAATTTAAAGCAAGTAGTTGTATAGCCAAGGATTTATCCCATATTGTGGTCTCCATATCATTTATAAGCTGACCCACAGAACAACTGGAGCAGCATTGTCAGCTCTGATTCCATGGCATGAACTCTTGGCATCCCTGTAATTCCATGATCCAGTAAATATTTATTAATATCAATGTTGTCTATGCCTGGATAAGTGCATACATAAATATATGGAATCATGGAATCATTTCGGTTGGAAAAGACCTCCAAGATCATCGAGTCCCACCTGTGACCGATCCCAAACTTGTCACCCAGCCCAGAGCTCTGAGTGCCACCTCCAGGCATTCCGTGGACACCATTCCAATGCTTAACCCTTTCCATGAAGGAATTCCTCTTGATGTCCAACCTGAACCTCTCCTGGTGCAACTTGAGGCCGTTTCCTCTCATCCTGTCCCTTGTTCCCCGGGAGCAGATCCTGATTCCCACCTGGATCCCCTTCCTCTCAGGGAGTTGTGAAGAGCCAGAAGGTCCCCCCTGGAGCCTCCTTTTCTCCAGGCTGAGCCCTCCCAGCTCCCTCAGCCACTCCTGGTGCTCCAGATCCTTCTCAGCTCCATTCCTTTCTCTGAACACGTTCCAACCCCTCAGTGTCTTTCTTGTGAGGGACCCAAAATTCCTGGCGGGATTGCAGCTGCCCCAGCTGTGCCAGTACAGGGGGATGGACACTGCCCAAGCCAGCTGCCAGGGGCCTTCCTTGCCCACCTGGGCTCATGTCCAGCCACTGCCACCAGCACCTCCAAGTCCCTTTCCACCTCTCCAGCCCTTTATCCACAAGACTGGAGCGTTCCATGAGGTTGTTGCGACCCAAGTGCTGGATCCAACACTTGGCTTTGCTGACCGCACACCGTTGGCCTCGGCCCATCCACCCAATTTCTATCCACACATAAAACACATATTATATATATTTTATAAATGTAGACATGCATAATTAATAAAGAAGGATCTATAAAAATTTGGATCTGCTTCCAAGAGAAAGAGAAAAAAAAAAAAAAGGTCCAACACTTCTGAGAGCGTCAGTCCATCAGATATTCACCCGGAAGACACTTAAACGAACTCAGCTCCAACTCGGAATATATGGAATGGATAAAAATGATTCAAAGGCCCCCATCAAGGGGCAGGGAGTTGGTTCCTCGTCCTAATTGCATCGCCTACATTCCAAAGGATATCGCTCCATTATTAAAGGGTCGGGACCATTTTATGTGCTCACATCTCTTCAATTGGAATTTGGATCAATGGATGCATTACAAGCTTTGCCTTTAAGAGCCTAATAAACAACAAGATGGAAAGGAAAATTCGCTGGAAGATGACGCTTTTAAAAATCCATTTCCAGTGGAGAAAACGGGACGTGGTGAAGGGGGGTGCAACTGAACCAAAAAGCTGGAAATAAAGTTGAAAAGGTTGAGATAAACCTGAGAAAAAACGACTTGGGGGTGTTGGTGGATGAGAAGCTGGACATGATCCGACCATGGAAACCCAGAAATTCCCCATGTCCTGGGCTCGTCCCACAGCGTGGGCAGCAGGAGAAAGGGGAATTCTGCCCCTCTGCCCCACTCAGGTGAGACCCCACCTGCAGAGCTGCCTTCCAGCCCTGGGTCCAACAGTAGAAGGATGTGGAGATGCTGGAGCGAGTCCAGAGGAGGCAACAGAGATGCTCCAAGGGATGGAGCCCCTCTGCTCAGGAGCCAGGCTGGGAGAGCTGGGATTGTCCAGCCTGGAGAAGAGAAGGCCCCAGGGAGACCTCAGAGCCCCTTGCAGTGCCTAAAGGGGCTCCAGGAGAGCTGGAGAGGGACTTTGGGACAAGGGATGGAGGGACAGGACACAGGGAATGGCTTCCCACTGCCAGAGGGCAGGGATAGATGGGATATTACGAAGGAATTCTTCCGTGGGAGGGTGGTGAGGTCCCGGCACAAGTTTCCCAGAGGATCTGTGGCTGCCCCATCCCTGGGAGTGTCCAAGGCCGGGCTGGATGCTTGGAGCAACCTGGGATAGTGGAAGGTGACCCTACTCATGGCTGGGGGTTGGAATGGGATGATGTTCCCTTCCAACCCAAACTATTCCATGATTTTTTAATGTGGATGCTTCCTAGAGATAGATAACAAGCTAAATTTATAAAATAAATACAAATAAAGAAAATAATTTATCAATTAAAAAAATAAATTTATTGATTAATAAAAGAATAGAGAATAGAATAGAATAGAATAGAATAGAATAGAATAGAATAGAATAGAATAGAATAGAATAGAATAGAATAGAATAGAATAGAATAGAATAGAATAGAATTAAATAAAGCCCTGGCAGCATTTGCACTTCCAAAGAGCCCAGAGATGTTTTTAATCAGGGACTGTGGGGGAAAATTTGGGACAGGTTTGGGTTATATAGGATTTTGATGGCTCCATCAAAATTTGGCACATCGTGTGCAACATGTGCCCAAAGACCAAACAAATTCTTGCTCTCTCATTAAGTCCAAATTAGCCCTTCCCACACCAGACTCATACAGAGCTGTCTCCCTCTGCTGCCACCAGACCCAGAGCAATTCCCAAACTCCCACAGACCTCACGCAAATCTCCAGGCCAACCAGAAAAGCGCGGAGAACTTCCTAAATGAACCCAAAACTTGCCTCCAGCTCGTAGCACTGACTCGACCCTCCACATGGTGGGGTGTAACTTCCAAGGCAACTTCCACGGCATCATCGTGCCCCTCTTCACATTTTTCCATGGAGAAGTGGATGGAAAAGGATTTTTATGTTGCTCTAGGACATCATTACCTGCTCTGGCACTCCCCTCACCAGCAGGGAGGTACCACTAGCACCTCTAACTCATGTTCCCACTGAGGGTTTGGTCCTCACGAAGCTGCTCAGCCTCCACCTCCATGCCAGGACTCCCAAATGTCTCCATGTGGAGCATCTCCACTCCAGTATGTCCGCGGAAAATCCTAAAACGTCACCTTCTGAGCCAAAGCTGGACCTAACACCTGACTGAAGGGAAAAAGAAACAACCAACCAGATGTGCTTCCGAATTTATGAACAGTCAACACTGGCACAAATGGATAAAGCAACAGCTGGAAGAGCTGGGATGGTTTTTGGCATCCCACGGCAGACAAAAGCTGGAGGAACACTTTTCCTGGGACTCCTAAAGAGCGGGAGTTGTGAAGGTCACCATTGTCCAGAGCATCAGGAAAAACAAGCCCTCACAGTGCTTATCCCAAGTTGATTTCCCTGGTTTACCCTGATGGGAAATAAAGGCACGGTTTCCTCTGGGAACAACAGCAGGGACACCCACAAGTGAGGGATCTGCTGAGGGTTCTCCAGGAGCTGGGAGTTGGCCACCTCACCACATGCCCTACGTGGACTTCCATCCACATCATCAGGAAATGTCTTTTCTCCCCTTATCCAACCCCAAATAATCATCCTGGAAATCCCTGTGACCAGAGGACCATAAAAGACCCCACGGCCCCAGTCAGGACTCCGGAGGGAAGAAATCAAATCCATGATTTCAACATTCTGCGTCCACCTAAATCAGTATCAAGCCACTAAAACTGATTAGACCCGTTCTGGTGTTGTCCCAAAGATGGGCCACGAGCTGGGAATGGTGTGGACTGTGGGAATTGCTCCTCTCCCTGTCCCCAGTGGAGCCAACTGGAACCCAACCAGAGCCAAGACTGGCGCAATCCCGTCCCACCAGCCAGGAGAGGATGGAAAGCAGAGCCCGGAGAAGAAGACAGCGAGATGGCTGTAATTTATACTCTCCTGCCTCTACTTTATGGCTTTCTTAATTCGGCTCCTGCTACTATTAATGTAGTTAATGTTGAGATTATATCTATTTTCTGGCGTCAGGCAGTGATTTATCCAAGCCATTTTTCCGGAGCCGGCTCCCACGCTGTTAAATCAAGCGACTGCCAATTAAGTGCTGACTGGGGAAGTGGATGCAATCTTAACAGAGATCTAACCACAAATTAATCCGGGCGTTCCAGTTCGCGAGGCCGAAGCGCTGAACCATGCTGAGGTGGGAAAATGGAAAACAAAAACAACCCCCAAAACAAGAGAATAAAACCCACCACTGACTTGGAGAAGGAAAAAGGGAAGTCGCCTTTCCCAGTGTGATGGTGTCCATCAGTCAAGCTTTGGGGGATCGTTGCTTTCGGGGCCATCACCCAGCAGTGAAAACCAGACAGCAGGAGAAGCACGGATTGGGAATTCAAGGATTGGTTTGGAAATATCTATTTGGCAGACTAAAGGTGGGAATGGCAGCTCTTTGATCCATCAGCAACTCCAGGTATCCCAGAGTTCATGCAAGACCAAATTGTCTCCAGGTTTGTAGCAGGAGAGCCCAATCACCAGCCCAAGGTTAATTTTTGATGTGAAATCATAAAATCGTGGAAAGGTTTGTGTTGGAAGGAACCTTAAAGATCATCTCATTCCAACCCCTCTGCCATGAGCTGGGACACCTTCCAGTAGACCAGGTTGCTTCAAGTCTCATCCAACCTGGCCCTGGACACTTCCAGGGATGGGGCAGCCAAAGCTTCTCTGGGCAAATCTCAAATTCCCCTGGATGTCCGGTGCCCCAAGACAGGAAGTGCCATGATCAACAACAGCAATGCCCAGAGGTTTGCAGGAAAGCTCACGGAATGTTTGACGCTGGAAGGAACCCCTGGAAGTCTGGCTCAACCCCCTGCTCAAGCAGGGCCATCCAGAACCAGTTGCCAACCACCAGGTCTAGATGACGGCTTTAAACTGGCAGAGGGCAGGGATAGATGGGATATTGGGAAGGAATTCTTCCCTGGGAGGGTGGTGAGGTCTTGGAATGGAATTCCCAGAGAAGCCGTGGCTGTCCCATCCCTGGAAGTGTCCAAGGCCAGGTTGGACAGGGCTTGGAGCAGCCTGGTCTCATGGAAGGTGTCCCTGCCCATGGCAGGGGGATGGAATGGGATGATCTTGAAGGTCCCTTCCCACACAAACCCTTCTATGGTTTTCAAACATCTTTAAGGGGAAAGATCTCACACCAAAGCTTGAGAGGTTCTGGGATTCCCCAGTATCTTGGTGGGACTGACCGGGCTCCATCCCCTTGGATGCACCTGGATACCTGCTCACATTTACACCTCCCTACGCCAAGCAGACACCAAAACGCCCACGGAGCACCTCCATGGATGTCACCGTCTGCAGGAGGACGCAGCATGACCACGTTCAGGAGGTTCCCTTTCGGCAGGTGGCCACCAGGACCCACAGAAACGACTCCAAACCTGCTGTCCTGCTTTCAGGAAATGGCGAAACAGCTCTGCTCCTCTCCAGCCTGCGACTCGGCCATTAGAAATCCTTCCCTGCATCCATGATTTGCCTTGGGAGCCATAAGGAAAAGCAATACACGACACTGAGAGTGATTATTAATAATGGTGAGGAGTCGTTGAGATAACAGCTCATGATAAGTGGGGATCGTTTTTATGGTCCTTGACTATTGAGCAGGATTTTAAAAATTATAAAAATAAAAGAGTAGGAGAAATCCAACACATACATCCCGGGCAGTATGGAAATTCTGAAGATCCCGGTGTTCCGGCCAGCCCAATCGCCAGGGATTAAATCAATGGACAAGAATAAACAGGTAAAGGGATGCAGTGTGTCCTGACAGATGAAAAGGGACCTTTGGGGAGGACAGGAGCAATTCCTGCCAGCTGCAGAAATCCAATCTGAGGGAAACGCCATCCGGAGCTCCCATCATAAATACTCAACCAATGAGGACAAACGACTCCGCATCTCCATCGCAATAAAAGGAACCTGCTCCTGAAGAAGAAAAGGATCCAGGGAGACCACAGAGCCCTTCCAGTGCCTAAAGGGGCTCCAAGAGAGCCAAAGAGGGACTTCGGACAAGGGATGGAGTGACAGGACACAAGGAATGGCTTCCCACTGCCAGAGGGCAGGGTTAGATGGGATATTACGAAGAAACTCTCCTGGGCAGCACAATGGGAGCAACCACCTGGCTTGGCAATGCTGAAGGAAAATATCCAGCTTTCTGCCTTGCCTTGGGAATCTCAAAGTGGTTCCCTGGCATACGAGACAACCCACACCAGTGGAATGCAGTGACGGGAATGGGATGATCCTACAAACTCAAATATTTGGCCATGTGTGCTGGAACCTGGAAATCTTGCCATGTCCTGGGCTCATCCCACACTTTGGAAAGCAGGTGAGGGAGGGATTCTGCCCCTCTGCCTAATTCAGGTGAGACCCCACCTGCAGAGCTGCCTCCAGCTCTGGGGTCGTACAGTAGAAGGATGTGGAGTTGCTGGAGCGAGTCCAGAGAAGGCCATGGAGATGTTCAGAGGGATGGAGCCCCTCTCCTCAGGAGCCAGGCTGGGAGAGCTGAGAATGTCCAGCCTGGAGAAGGGAGGGCTCCAGGGAGACCTCAGAGCCCCTTCCAGTGCCTAAAGGGGCTCCAAGAGACCTGGAGAGGGATTTTGGACAAGGGTCTGGAGTGACAGGACACAAGGAATGGCTTCCCATGGCCAGAGGGCAGGGTTAGATGGGATATCAGGAAGGAATTCTTCCCTGGGAAGGTAGTGAGGCCCTGGCACAGGCTGCCCAGAGAAGCTGTGGCTGCCCCATCCCTGGAAGAGTCCAAGGCCAGGCTGGACAGAGCTGGGAGCAGCCTGGGACAGTGGAAGGTGTCCCTGCCCATGGCAGGGGTTGGAACAAGATGATCTTTAAAATTCCTTTCCAACCCAGATCATCTGATGATTCAATGATTTTACAAAGCAATTAAAAATCCTAAAGTGGTTGATGTGCACACAGGGACTCCAAGGGGATCTGGGGAAGCCTTTACCCAACTTGTGCCAGACTCCCAAGGAAGCTCTGCCTTGCTCCAAAACTCCCAATGCTTTCCACGTGCTGCGATGCCACACAATTATCCCGTCTTTACACTCAAATTAAGTCCTCAAATACCATCAGGGAATACTTTAAGCAGGACTTCAGAAAGTCCTTATTAATCTTAGCATTAAAATAACACACATTCATCTCCAGCAATAGGTGAGCCAGCAACCTGATGAATACATTACCCTCAGGTTTTGCATAAAAAAGGATAAATTCCTTGAATTTAGCTGACAAAAACCCACTCACACAAAGGGATTCCAGGTCACCTTCAGCACAACGGTGTCGATCCTACCGCAACCAATTGGTGAGATTAACTCTGAACCACTTGGGGAGAAGGGGCTGGTGAGTTTGAATTATGCAGGCAGTCTAAAAACTATTGATTATTGTAAAGTTGGTTTACTACCACCCTTAAACCGGGCCTAAAAGTGGTATTTAAACCAGTGTTTAATTATGTAAGTTGGCTCCACAGCAGGGGAGTTTTAGCTCTTCCTTTTCCAATTTGAAGCCTCATTCAGGTTCTTTTTGGTCACATTATTGGTTATTTTTGGGGAAATCCACCATGGGTTAAGTGCTGCACAAAGCATAATGTGAAGAACATCTTGGCCCCAAGATCCAGCATTGTAACTCACCCTTGGAACCAGGTCCTCGGCCAAATCTTCTGCTCCACTGACAACGTGCTTTAAATCACATTTTAACACTGATCCAATTAATGCAGTTCTTGTTAAACCAGACGATTTCTGAGTCTCTTCATGACCATTGCACGTTCTTGGTCGGGTTTAAAAGTGGTTGAGAAGTTGAGGTCAATCCCAACTTTTCCCTCTTTTCATCTTGATGGCATCTGAGACCACCTGAAGATGGTTTCTTCCCCAGTAATTAACCCCCAAAAGTGACAATTCTCAACTGTGGGGATGCTCCTCTAGCTATGATTTGTTTTATTTCTTTCAAATCCCATTGGAATATCCTACATCTGCCCATATCCCGCTCTCCATGGCCTCAGGACAAAGGGGTTGGAGAAGAAGCTTGTCCTGATTTTCATGATCCTGATCTCACGTCCTTCTAGTGAGGAGATGCCAGGAGGAGCACGGAAAGGAGCTCACGCTCCAAAGGGCTCAACAGAAGACTGTGGGGATGGAAAGGTCCAACGATGGGAAGGGGAAGAGGGTGAAATGGGCTCATCTACATCTACAGATGGGCAACATCCCAAGCCCACAGTCCCACCACCACGAGCTCCTGTGGCACCAAAGGCATTTTCCCAAAGCTGATTTAACCCCATCCCGACACAGACGGGCTCCAACA
Source organism: Cnemophilus loriae (assembly GCA_013397755.1). NCBI lineage: Eukaryota > Metazoa > Chordata > Aves > Passeriformes > Corvidae > Cnemophilus > Cnemophilus loriae. The sequence goes on along the minus strand of VZTF01007968.1, from coordinate 160,851 downwards.
CCTCCTCACAATGTTGAAGCAACACTTTGTGAGTTGTCCGAGCTGGTTCCATGGGAAATTTTGCCATGGGAACATCCATCACAGATGACCCCAGGTGACCACAGCTAACGAGACCCTTCCACCATTGGAATTACACCCGTCAGGCTTCAACCCCCTCTCCCTCTTCCCACACCTCTGATCCTGCTTCTCACGACTCACGTAAACCGATCTTTGGAGCTCAACCAACATCCAAGGACCCACTGGTAGGAGAAACAGCTTTGAGCAGGATGAACCAGCTCCATTTATCCTGGCTGTCGTTCCACAGCTGAAAAACCAGAGGGAGATGCCTCAATGTCTCAAAATGAAAAAAATCTCGACGTACAAAATCCTTTGAAAGCGGCTCCAAATTAAGAGCTCCATCGAGGCTGTCAAGCCCCCGCAAGCTGAGTCTACAGCACCTTCCCTGGGAAGAGGGAGCTCGGCCCATTTATTTGGATGATGAAAGCAAAGGGATCTAAAAATTGCACTCCTTCGTTAATGAGCAGCCGAAGGGATCCGTAAGCATAATTCCAGAGGCCAGTAATATTTTATATAATCGGCAAGTGGTTTAAATTGAAAAGCCCCAACTGAATCAATATTTACTGCATTGAAACGAAATGAATAGTAATAAGTCACTAAGCTCCCTGTCCTGTTTCATAAAATAAAAAATTATAAAAATGAGCACAGGCGCGGAGCGACCATCGCATCAACTTTTACGGCACTCGGGGAGTCGTAACCGACTGTTCTCATCAAATCCAAATTGTAAAAAACCTGCCCAAGGAAGCCTCACTTCAGCAGCGCCGACGGGGAAAAAAAAAAGGGGAAAAATAGGAGGCGAGAGTTTCACCAACGCAGGCAAAAAGGCTCCCAAAGCCGCGCTCCCCGGGCAGGCAGAGCGTTCTTGGATGCTCCACGAAGCGCTTCCTACTGGATTTCACACAGAGGATTTGCCAAGACGCCCTCCCAGATGGATCTCAGCCTCCAGAGGATTTTGCCACTGCTCTAGATCCGGCCAACGCAACCCCTGCTCTCCCTCACGCTTGCAAGTCGGTTGTGTCACCTGTGCATAGGTGGGAATGATGCAGATCCATGAGGAGCTGCCCATCCTGAGACCGGAAAGGAGGTCCAGGGTAAGATTCATCCTGCCTAATTCCCTGTCCATCCGCAAACCCATGATGACACGGGATTAATGTCAGGGATTACAAACAGAGGCAGCACATTTGGTCAGTCTTGCTGGATTGAAACAGATTGCCCAGAGAGGGTGTGGACTTCCCCATCCCTGGAAGTGTCCAAGGCCAGGTTGGACAGGGCTTGGAGCAACCGGGGATAGTGGAAGGCGTCACTGCCCATGGCAGCGGGATGGAACGAGATGGTCTTTAAGGTCCCTTCCAACCCAAACCATTCCACAATTCCATGATTCTAATCCCACATCTTCACACGTTGTACAAGGAAGTCATTTTTTCCTCCTCCTTATTAATCAGCTTTTTATTCTTAAAAACCCGGGAGTTCAGAAAAACAGACGTTGAGGGGCTGGACCGTGTCCAGGGAGGGGAACGGAGCTGGGGAAGGGTCTGGAGAACCAGGAGTGGCTGAGGGAGCTGGAGCTGGAGAAAAGGAGGCTCAGGGGGGACTTTCTCACTCTCCACAACTCCCTGACAGGAGGCTGCAGCCAAGTGGGGGTCAGGATCTGCTTCCAGAGAACAAGGGACGGGACAAGAGGAAATGGCCTCAAGCTGCGTCGGGAGAGGTTCAGGATGGACATCAGGATGAATTTCTTCGTGGAAAGGGTTATCAAGCCCTGGCACAGCTGCCCAGAGCAGGGGTGGAATCACCATTCCTGGAGGAATTTAAAAGCCGTGTGGATGTGGCACTTGGGGGCATGGTTTAGTGGTGACCTTGGCAGTGCTGAAGGAATCTTTTGACTCAATGAGGGCTTAACCAACCTCAGCGATTCCATGATTCCACACCCTGATTTGGGTTGAAACAGCACTATTTCAGATGGAGAAGAGACCAGGAATTTGTTAGAGGGAGGGAACAGGAAAATACTCCTGCTGTCTCCCACAACTCCCACAAAGCTCCTTCCCATGACACAAATAATGTTTCCCCTTTGCCCCCTTTTATCCTTGCATTTAAAAAGGAATTTAAAGCAGCACACACATTGCCTTCGACACTCCCTGCTCCTCCTTATTGAGCCATAAAACCTTTTCCCATATAAAATATCCTGAACTGGAATAGCTTTGGGGTTTCCCCGGAGATTTACCCCTCATTGCCTCCGTTTAAATCCTCCTTTCCACACCAGAGGATGGCAGGAATACAGACCTGGATTCACTACCAACAATTCCAGAAGCAATTATCAAATCTCCGCTTATTTGGGGAGGGGGGCAGGGGATTAAAGGAAATTATTTGCAATCAAAACGTTATTTCAGCTCAGAAAACCGTTCCTGCTCACGGACAGGTGGCCGCGGGATCCATGCCAACTTCGGGAACCCCTCTGCTCTTTTTTCCCTACTTTCCCAGCTTTAACAGCTGTGACCTCTCAGACCTCCCCATATCCTCCTGCAAATCCTCCTTCCAGGCGAGCCCAGAGGGCAGCAGGAGCTGCAGATGCTGCAGAGCCCGACTGGCACCTGGGGATGGATGGAGGGATGGACGGGGAACAGGGAAGCTGCCGGACACAGATGGTCGGCTGTGCCGGTGCCAAGGGCGGTGGCGAATCCGGCCTCGTGCTGAAAACCACACGGAGGTGCCAGAATCCAGCCCAGGAAGAGCCAAGGAGAGACTGGATGGTCCTGCATCATCCATACATTCCCTCATGGAATAAACCCAAGGTCTGGAGGGAGCACAACGGCTTCATCCCGAAGGAAGCTCCGTCTGACGGAGAATTTGGGTGTAGAAAGAGGAAATCTCAGCGCTCTGCTGGGGAGAGACCAGACCTGGTAGGAGGGATATTAGTTGGTATTAACGAGCTAATTCCAATTATTTCCAAGGCAGAAGAAGGAAATAAACACCCAGGGACTGAGAAAGCTGATTACATAACCCCAGAATAATTTGGGTTGGAAGGGACCTTAAAGATCATCTCATTCCAACCTCCTGCCATGGCCAGGGAACCTTCCAGTAGATCCTCCAAACATTATGTAGGTTTTGGATATGAAGATATAATTATTTAGGGGTTTTTCTCTATGTTGAGTACATCAGACACTTAAACTCAACTGGAAATTTCATTAACTGAGCCCAAGGGCAAAATCCGACCCATGGGAGAGATGTACAAATTCCTTCCTTCCTTTCCTTGCTTCCTTTCCTTCCTTCCATTGCACGAAGCCCTTTCCAGCTCCCAGAAAACAGATCCCGCCGCCCAGTGAAGCTCTTGGAGATCTTATTTAGGATCCCTCTGCATTTGCCAGTCCAGGGGTTTCCTCCAGCTTTTTTAGAGTAATTTATATTTTTTCTTGGGATGGTCCCGTGCAGGGCCAGGAGTTGGATTTGATGATCCTTCCAGCTCAGGATACTCCCTGATTTCTCCCACCAGGACGAAACAGATGGATCCATCCTTCGGCCTGAAAGAAGCCTAAATGTTTACTTAGCCTGGACAGAATTAATCAGTGGAAAACGATGCTCCAGCACTTGCCAAGTGACCTTTTTTGCCCCCAAAAACCGAATAGCTCATTCCCGAGCTCCGAGACCTGCCCGGGCACAGCCCGGAGCTCAGCCCAGATGCCGGCACCAGTTGGACTTGGCTCAATGCAGCAGCTCATGGAGAGGTTTAAAGGAATTTATCCCAATTTTATCCCAATTTTATCAGGATAAGAAGAAGTTGAGGGAATTTATGCCTTGTGGAGCTGCCATTCAGCCATGCTCCACTTCCCCCTTCCTCCTTTTTTTGGGTGTTTTTCATTTTAAATTCCAACTTTCACACTGGAATTGGCACAGGAAAACTTCAGGGCTCGATCTGCTAAAAGGTTGGAGAAGTTACGACCCTTTGTAGGGAAAACCATCTGGGAAAAGGGTGGAAAAAAGAAGCTCTGCCATTACTAATCTCTTATTAGAGTAGAAATTTAGGAATTAAATACATTCCTCCCTCCCACAGCTGTCACTGTCAGGTGAAAAAACAGGGAGTGTGTAAATATCCAGCACCGGAAAATATATTCCAAATGGGATGCTGTTAGGAGGGATAATTAGCCTCAGAAAAACCACTTCCAAAGGGTCCAAACCACTTCAAAATGGATTTTAAATACAGCACGTGGCCAATTTGGAAAACTTTATCCACAGGGAGATTTCATCTGGCCAAGTTACTCCCTTGCTGTTGAAGCCTGGGTTAGAAAAGGTGAATAATATCCCACAAAATTTATCTTATTTAAAATTACGGCTGGTGTTTGGGGAATTTGGATGGAGAAAAGGAAGAGTTGAATTTGGAACTTCATGGTCCCATGAGAGATTTTATCCTGGAGTACCTGGGCAGGAATAAATGGATGCCCTGGGACAGAGGGAGCAGCACCAAGAGGGTGAAAGGGTTTTCGAGACCAGCTCCAAATCCCAACAGGACCACGCTCAGTCCTTGGGAGACTTTGAGCAGGATGTGTCCCAAGACTGGATGAGGAAGGATCAATCCTCAGCTTCCTTCCCGGGGCATCCGCCTTGGATGCCCAGGGTCCATCCCAGACCTTGAGCATTAATTCATAAAAAACACCATTATAGCCGTAATTAACATTTTTTATGGAATCACTGAATGGTTTGGGTGGGAAGGGACCTTAAAGATCATCCAGTTCCAACTCCTCACCATGGGCAGGGACACCTTCCACTATCCCAGATTGCTCCAAACCCCGTCCAGCCTGGCCTTGGACTCTTCCAGGGATGGGGCAGCCACAGCTTCTCTGGGAATTCCATTCCAGGGCCTCTCCACCCTCCCAGGAGAATTCTTTCCCAATATCCCATCCATCCCTGCCCTCTGGCAGTGGGAAGCCATTCCCTGTGTCCTGTCCCTCCATCCCTTGTCCCAAGTCCCTCTTTGGCTCTCTTGGAGCCCCTTTAGGCACTGGAAGGGGCTCTGAGGTCTCCCTGGAGCCCTCCCTTCTCCAGGCTGGACATTCCCAGCTCTCTCAGCCTGGCTCCAGAGCACTCAGAGAATTTTTGACTTTTTCCACCATGGCATGGGAAGGACCATCTCCAGTCTGGTGTTCCAACACCTGGGGATGGCACCCAACATTGGAGAAGACCTCTTGGGTTACCTGAGCCCACATTTTCACCTCTCCCACCCGAGTTCCTGCACCGGACGATCCATCCCTGACCCACAACCGCTAATCCGCAGCTGCAAACTCCCAAATTTAATCCCTCAAAACCTCCTCACTAAGGATGTTCCGCTTTTCTCTGACAGCTGCTGGACTCGGCGAGCACGGAAAGGCCCCACAAAACAGGAGGGAAAAAAAATCCTGGCTAATAAAAACCGCTCGTGAGCAAATCCTCCTCAAGCCACCCGTGCACATGCTCTCAGCCTATTAGAAACACTAAAGAAAACATATTAACCCAAAATTCCATGGGAATGGAATGGTGGGAGCAGCAAGTCAGGAAGATGTTGCCCAGCAGCTGATTGAGAAGTGGCACCGCCACGAGAACCTCTGCTCTGTGACACAACAGAGGCGATGCCCTCCAGGCTCATTTTAGTCCCTATGGGATCTTTTCCCTTGGTTCGTCCAGCCCTGGGGGCTGGGCATGTGTGTGGAGCACCCCGATGGAACTGGGAGATGGTTCCTCACCCCAAATCCCTCACGACTCCCCCGCACCTCTCAAAACAAACATTTCCTGGAATGCAGAATCTCCTTTTTTTATCTCACTTATCATCTCAGTTCATCTTTTTCCGTAGGATCCTTTGGTTGCAAACTCCATCAGGGGTCCAGAACCTCCTCGTCCCTGACCCACAGCATCCCAAAAGTAGTGGGGACCCTTCAGAGTAGATCTGGAGAGACAACCTGGTGCTGAGGACCCTAAAACCATGCTGGAAATCAAACCCATTCCAGCAAAACCACATCCTTTGCTTTGCTCCTGCCTGGCCTTGACAATCGAAAGCCCACCATGCTGAACATCCTCGGGAATGGTTTTATCTACCAGGGGTCGAGTTTGAGCCTCCAAGGCTGGTCTGTGAAGCCCAACGACTGGAGATCTCACTCAGTAGAGCAATTTTGAAACTCTGTCCTGACCCAGATGAAAATCCCACTGAGGCTGCCGCCAATTCCAGTCGGGAATGACGGCACCATGCTCTCCTACAGTGATTTTGCACCAAAAAAATTTGGTTTGGGGATGGGGGGAAATGAGACAGAAGAAAGACACTCCAATTATGTTTTCCAAGCTATGGACTGGATGATTTCCAGATCATTTTCATCCAACTTGGGCACCTTAGGAGGAATCTTTTCACAAAAAAAGAGTAAAATTGCAATGGGCTGCCCAGGGAGGTGGTGGAATCACCATCCCTGGAGGTGTCCAAGGAAGGACTGGATGTGGCACTCAGTGCTCTGGTCTGGGTGACAAGGTGGGGATCAGTCACAGGTGGGACTCGATGATCTTGGAGGTCTTTTCCAACCTAAATGGTTGTGGGATTTTGTGATCTGGTGCCAACGGGTGCCAAAAATCCAACATTTCATGCAGCAGGAAGCCGGTGCCATGTTGGGGGTTTTCCATGGATTAAGTTGGAAAAGCCCTTTCAGATCATCAAATCCAACACAGCTCCAGCATGGGATGAAGCTGCAGGATTTCCCAGGAAGAAAATATCCAGGTTTACAGAACACTGGGCTCCTCAACACGGATGCTCCAGGCTCCAGGGAAGGGCTGATCCAAGATCCACACAACACCCTGCCGAGTAAATAACCCCTCACTGTCCCCGGGATCGGATGTGGCAGTTTTCTTTTTAATGGAATCCATTCGAAACGCGACGACTCCATTAACCAAAATTAAAAAAGGAAAATCCCATTATTCCTAAGGATGTTCATGTGCATTTAGAGCTGGTCGTTAACCCCTGAGTCCCGCTTTTATTTTGGTTTCATTACTTCCTCCGAAGTGGAGCTCGATTACCGCGGCCGACCCCGCAAGGAGGGAACGGGAGCGCTTCCCCCCAGCGCCTGCAGCCTGGAACTCATGGAAAAGCAGGAAAAATCCAGCCTCCCAGCATAAGGCTGCCCCAGAACTGGACAAGACTGGGAAGACTGGGAGGATGGGGGTGGGGTCAGGGCAGGGAGTGGGGGTGGTGGAGTCCCTGAATCCCGCTGGAAGCTGCACAACTTGGATTTGCTGCTGAGTTTGCCGGGTGGGAAAGCAACTGGCTGGGAGAGATGTCTGGGGGAAGAACAAGTGGAAAAAAAAGAGGAAAAAAAATATGAAAAGTGGAGGAAGAAGGAAAAAAGAAAATGGGGAAAAAATAGAAATTAAGGAAATATAGGAAAAAAAGATTTAAAGGGGAGGGAGGAAAATAGGGGAAAAAAACGAAGAAGGGAAAAGAGAAAAGTGAAACAAGCGGAAAATGGGAAAAGAGAAATGGAAAAAGGGAGGAAAGGGAAAAAAAGGAAAAAAGGGGGAGGAGAGGAGAAAAGTAAAGACGAAAAAGGGAAAAAAAGAAAAAAGTGAAAGAAAAAGAGAAAAAAAGAAGAAAGTGAAAGAAAAACAAGAAGAAAAGGGAAAAAAGGGAAAGGAAGGAAGGAGATAAAATGGGAAGAGAGAAAAAAAGGAAAAGGAAAAAGAGTTAGAAGAGGGAAATAAAGGAAAAAGGGAAATAGAAAAAGGGGAGAAGGGAAAAGAATAATGAAAAAGAAAAAAGGAAAAAAGGATGAAAAGGAAAAAAGAAAAAAGAGAAACGGGAAAAGGCAAAAAGGCAAAAGAGGATGGAAGGGAAAAAAGAAAATAGGGAAGAGGAAATGGGAAAAAGAAAAAAGGAATAAAGCAAAAGAGAAAAAACAAAGGAAAAGGAAAAAAGGGAAAGAAGGGCAGAGGATAAAAGGAGAAAAGAAAAAAGGAAAAGGAAAAAAAGAAAAAGGAGAAAAGGAAAGGAGAAAAAGAAAAGGAGCAAAAAGGCAAGAAGGTGAAAAATGAAGAAGACAAAAAAAGGAAAAAAAGATGAAAAGTAAAACGGGGGAAAGCTAGAAAAAGAGAAAAGAAAAAAGATAGCAAAGGCAAAACAAATTTAAAAGCGGAAAATAGGAAAGAGAAAATGGGAAAAAAGGAAAACGGGAAAAGTAAGAAGAAAAAGAAAATACAAGAAAAAGGGAAAGAAGAAAAAGAGAAAACAAAAGAGAAAATAGGGAAGAAGAAACAGAAATAAGAAATAAAAAGCAAAGGAAGACAGAAGAGAGGAGTGACTTTTCCCCAGTGTCCGTCTCTCGGGAAGGGGGGGAGCACCAGGAACAGGGAGCATTAATCCCAAGCTTTGCCCCAGAGAGGTGCCATTGTTTTTTAAAGCCTCTAAACCAGTCCGGAACAGAAACTGGATTATGCTGGGCCAGATGTCAGGGCTGTTCCGAAACAATCCGGGTTGTGCATCTCATCCCAGCCTCATTAAAGGGATTAAAAGTACTTCCTATAGAAACAAAAAATACGGATTTCCAAATGGGAGTCACTGTTCCCTCCTGCCTGTAACAGCTCCAATCCCAGCAGATGAATTTCACTTTAATGAGATGTCATTTTGGAGAATGGTTTAACATCCCTTCAAAAAAAATCCGAGGCCTAAAACCTCGTCAAACCACGTCGGGATTATTAAAAGAAAATTTACCACACAGACAAAATAAAATCAAACAAAATAGGAGCCACCAATTCGCAGAATCCATGACACGGCCGTTTTTAAATGTGATGGAAAAGGCTTTCCAAGTTATCTGCTTAACCACAGGCTTTCTGTTTACTTCTCACTTTCATGTCAAATGAATTTGGGAAGAAAAAAATTGACAGGAACTTTAAGGCCATTCGTCACATTCCGACTCCGTTCGCAGATTAACGCGGCAAAAGCCGGGAAGGCGGAGGGGGGATTTTATCATCTTGATAAAAGGAAATTAACTCCCGGTGTCCCAACCTCTGCCCTCCGCTCACGTTTCCCTCGCCTCCGTGTGGGGAGATCCCGGAGCAATCGGCACCGGGAGGTAAAATCCCACTGGAGCATCATCCCAATTAAATAAACAACATAAAAAGCTGTGCTTGAAACCCCCCCAAAACTGTGAGATTGAGCCACTTGCACCACTTAAAAGCATCTCGCCCACAACACCGGCCCAGTTTGTGCTCCAAACTGGTCTGTGGGACGTTGGGATCCCACCTTTTGGACCCCAGAAGGTCCAGACTGGCGGAAAAAATAAATGGATCAGGGAGAGAAGACGGGGTTTGCTGAGATCTTTAAAATCCCCATCCCTGTCTGCTCACAATATATGGGAATGTCGATTAAAGCCTCTCCCGTTGGAGCGCTCGGCAATTTTCCGCCGTGGAAGCCGACGTTAACAGTTTTCCCTGTTTTCTCTGCAACTTTTGAGATGACGCCCCAGAAACGGAGCAAGATGGATTTGCTCCATCCACCGTGAATTACGATCCCAAACTCTGCTCTCCGTTCTCAGCTCCAAGCACTGACCGTCCAGGATCCTGAACAAAGAATCCCGGAATGGTCTGGGTTGGAAGGGGCATTAAAAACCATCGAGTTCCAACCATGGGCAGGGACACCTTCCACTATCCCAGGTTGCTCCAAGCCCTGTCCAACCCGGCCTGGAATACTTCCAGGGATGGGGAAGTTACAACTTTCCTGGGCACCCTGTGTCAGGGTCTCACCACCACCCCAATCCAACGCTGGGTTGTACAACGAGCAACCAACGTATCCCAAGCGCTTCCCAATGGTTCCCAGAGGTGTCACAGCTGATGGGTGACCCCATCCCATCTCCTGAATGGATGGACTTCTTACAGACCCTCAGAGCACAGCCAAAAAGCTCAGAAGCGATGGAATTAGTCTGGTTTAACCCATTATTGTCCATCAGTGGGATTACGGTGGATGACTCGGTGCAGACCCTGATTGCCCCAATCTCCAGCACAACAAGAGGAAGATGGAAAGGATGAGAAAGCTTCCCCGGAATTCCCAAGGATACATTCTCCTTCCCAAAAGAGAGGGGATATATTGAGTTTTCACGTTCATTTCATCCATGGCAAGTCAACCACACCGTTCTGTGGGAATGAGATACAGGAACTGGAATGCATCCAACAGGCAACACGCGACTCTATCCCGTAATCCAAGATTCCCGTTCCACTGTGTCTCCCTCCTCCAAGGATTTAGGCACCTGCGGCTCCACTCACTCTGGAATAACATGGAAAATAATCTACCACAGAGGGGAAGCCAAGTGCCCTTTCCGACCACACGATCCTGTTGTCTCAAGGCGGTGAAATCACTTCCGCAAGGAAACTTGTAATAGCACTCAAGGAATGTCAGAAAAACGGGAAGAAAAATCGGGAAGGCTTCTTTGGGAAAGGATGACATGAAATGGATGGTGCCATCCCATGGAAGTGTTCAAGGCCAGGCTGGATAGGGCTTGCAACAACCTGGTCTAGTGGGTGGCATTTCTGCCCATGGCAGGGAGGTTGGACCAGATGCTCTTCCAAGGTCCCTTCTAAGCCAAAGCATTCCATGATTCTCTGAACTGGGTCACGAGTTGGGTCAGCCGTTTGGCAACTGGTATCTAAAAGATGTTGCTAAGAGAGCAAAAAGAAATTGGAAAGCCAAAACCACCCACTGCGAATGAAAGGAAGGGACGGGACACAGAAGTCAGTGTGTCCAAGTGACCTGGAACACAGTATCCCAGCCTCCTGCAGAGGGTGACTGGCAGGGATGGTGGTTCCTCCTCCTCCTCTTGGATGCTCAGCCGTATCTCCCCTTTCCCAGGGAAGTGGCCTTGGCACCCACCACTGTGGCTGAGCTCCATTCCAAAACCTGCATCACCCACTTTATCTTTCAGCTCTAATCCCTAAAGGCTTCAGATCTTTGAAACCTGGGGGAAAAAAATCCTTGTAATCACCATATCACAGAATCTTTTAGGCTGGAAAAGACCATCAAGTCAAACTTTGACCAATTACCACCTTGTCAACCAGACCAGAGCGCTGAGTGCCACATCCAGTCATTTCTTGAACACCTCCAGGGATGGTGACAACTGTTTGCATCTTAATCCGTTCAACGTGCTCCAGGCCACAGAACGGAACAAAAGAGAAGAAAATAAAAGGAAAAAAGAAAACAAAACTAAACCACATGAGTGAATCCTCTGCTGACGAGTTCCTTTCTCCTGAGCTGGCATTTCTCTGACAAATGTTGGATTAGCTTGTTCTTTACTTATTTATAGTGCTGGAGGGGTAGGATTGTCCCTCAAGAGGCGCCGCGAAGTTTTCAGGAAGAAATATCAGAGTTTCCCCAGCAGTGCCAGACACAACTCATTATCTGCAGACAGGTGACTTTTGTTTTCCACACTTGCAGCAGGATTTGAGACGAAAACTCTTCAAAGTGGGTCAGTGTTTCATTCCCCCACTGGAGGTCTATAAACTCAACTCAAAGGTCTCTCTGCTCCCAAAAATGTGTCTTAAAAGTGGTTCTGGCTCTCCAGAGGGAGAACTGGAGTCTTCTGAAGGAGTTTATAGAATCCTAGAATATTCTGAGTTGGAAGGGACACGCAAGGATCATCGAGTCCAACTCCTGCTCCTGCACAGGACACCTCAAAAATCCCACCCTGTGCCCGAGAGTGTTGTCCAAACGTTCCTCGAGCTCTGGAAGCTTTGGGACCATGACCACTTCCCTGGGAATCCAGCTTCCCGGGGAAACCTGTGCAAGGGCCTCACCCCCCTCACAGGGAAGAACTTCTTCCCAATATCCAATCTAACGCTACTCATCTTCAGGTGGGAAGCCATTCCCCCTTGTCCTGTCACTCCTCACAAAAATTCCCTCTCCATCTTTCCTGTCGGCCCCTTCAGGCACTGGAAGGCTGCAGTGAGGTCACCCTGAAGCTTCTCTTCTCCAGGCTGAACAATCCCAATTCTCTCAGCCTTTCCTTGTAGGAAAAGTGCTCCATCCCTCTGATCATCAACCCCAGAAGGCTTCTGCTGCCTCTGTGCAAGATCTGTGACACGTAGACATCCCATTTTTTTGGTGGCCACATCCACGTGGACCATGGAAAGAGGTTGGAAGCAGGAGAAGCATCACTGCCAAATCTCAGCACGACGCTTCATCCATCCCAACTCCTCCACGGCAAATCCCTCATTCCTTTCCCAGCAGAGAGAAGATATGAGGAGAGAGGATATCTCCCTCAAGGATTTTTAAGGGATGACCAACCTCAATGTCACCATGAGCAACCGAAATTTAAGGCCAGCAAATCGCAGCCCCTGTGAGCTGCGCTCACAGCAAAGCCGCGGGAGATAAGGGGGAGGAGTGAAAAGGAGAACCAATAAATCTTAACCTCATTCACAATGATCTGGAGCTCTTATTAAGTAAATTAATTTAAGTTAATTTAACTCGATCATGACTCCCGATCACAGTGATTTAGTGAGGTGGAAATTGCATTAGGAAAGGCCACACTCACCAGATAGAAGAACGGAAGAAAATTAGATCCACTTAGCAATGTGAATTAATATGGAAATAGCAGGTGTAAATTTCACCTTATCAAGAGAGTGAAAATTATCTTCATAAATTTGGAGAAATAGGCCCCGAGTTGCTTATAAATCTATTTAAAACAAAAATATTACAAAAAGTGGAGTAAAATTAATTTAAAATATACTCCCACCTATTGCCTCGAAGAAAAGTCAGCAGCAGGGCCGAGTTTAATGCAACCCAGCAAGAAGAGGAGGATGGAATTAATTCCCGAGGGATTGGCATCAGGTACCTCCAGCAACTCTCCCTGTCACTCATTTCCCAAAGCCACGTCCCTCTTCATCTTAGTCTGGTGATTTGGGGGTTTATTGGCAAAAAGGGCGACATCCTGGATGTCCCAGCAAAGCAAAACCCTGGCACATCACTTCCAGATATCCAAAAACCTGGACTTCACAGAAACAATCGCTCCTTAGTGCCAGCTGGGAACCAGTTTGGGAGTAGCACTGGAGGGCAGCACCACCAGTTGACATCCCATTGCTGGCTTTAGGGGAAGAGGATATTAAAAATATCAAATTATTATAATTATTAAAATGAAAAATATTACAGAAATATTAAAGATAACTGACCATTCAGTATGAAAAATAAAACTGAGGTGACTAAAAGGGTGTCCCACCGTCACCAGAACTGCTCCTTGTTTTGGGAAGAGCAAAGAAAATGAGGAAAAAAGCAGCTCCTGGCGTGTTGCTTGTGACAGATCCAAAACGATGATAGGAATGATGGAGCAAAAAATCCCATAAAAACTCCAGGAGAAGCATTTGCCACGTGCTTCCTCCAGACAGGCCAGATGATTGATCATCCCCAATGAAGGTAATTGGGAGACGGAGATTTATGGTTTCTTTAAAACATAATTGTTTTAATTTGCTGATGGCATTTTATCAAGATTTGTCTGAAACAGCTGTAAGATCTAAACTACACCAATTTAATGAAGTCGAAGATTAATACAGAGAAAATGATCCTACAAGTGGGAGCTCTCGGCCAATCGCGGCAGAACGAGGTCGTTCCTCGGAAAATCACCGCTGGGTTGAGCAAGAGCCACCACCCAGATCCCAGAGGTTCCTGCTCTGAATTCCATGCCTAAGGCTTCTCCCCTCCTTGATTCTCCCCATGGATCCTCCACCCATCAACCATCCAGATCTGGAGTAACAAGGTGTGAGGGAAGAAGCTGAGCCCAACAGTTGGAGGATGAGTTGTTTCCTATTAATTAAGGCTGAAGGTCACAGAATCATGGAACGGTTTGAGTTGGGAGGGACCTTCAAGACCATCTCGTTCCCCCCCGCTGCCATGGGCAGTGACGCCTTCCACTATCCCAGGTTGCTCCAAGCCCTGTCGAACCTGGCCTTGGACACTTCCAGGGTGGTGAGGCCCTGCACGGGTTTCCTAGAGAATCTGTGGCTGCCCCATCATTGGAAGCATCCAAGGCCAGGTTGGAGCAACTTGGGATAGTGGAAGGAGTCCCTGCCCATGGCAGGGGGGTGGAACTGAAAGATCTTAAAGGTCTCTTCCCACCCAACCATCCTGTGATTCCATGAAATTGCAGGATGATGGAGCAGGTAAAAAATTACGTGGTTTGTTTCTAGAAAGGGAAATGCATGAATCTGGTCCCAAGGACGTGCAAATGGAAGTGACACCTCCGAGTAGAGCAGTAATTGGAGGAGAAAACCCAGAACAAAAGGAGACCTGTGGATCTCAGGGATGATGCCCAGTCGGGAAAATATCAAAGGCAAAAGTAGAATATGAAGACAAAGGAGGAGGCGGTGCAGGTAAGGTTGACCATGAGCCCAAAAGGATCCCAGTTTCCATACTGGAAGAAGCACTTTGAGACCAGTAGAGTAGAGAAAATGAGGAGTTTCTCAACCAAGATCTTCGAAAACAGACAAAATAATTGACCCAACCTTTTTTCCCATTCTCTCTTTTTATCTCATAGTTTGTCTCATCACCCTGAACTCTTCCAAAACCAACCGTCCCTTCAGATATCAATTTATGAATCCCAAAATTCACTTTTAAAGGGAAATATCAGGCCAAGTTAGGCTTTAAAAATCACCACGATTTTCGTCCCTCCACAGCTCTACCATAAAAGCCACCTGAGAACATCGCTGGGGAATGGCTTTTGGAGGAAACCACCCGGAACAGGGAGAACAAAGCCAGAGAAGAGCAGAGCAGGCTCTCTTTGACCAAAATATTGCCCATGATTCCTGGTATTTCAGGGGGAAGACAAGTTATTCCCAACCTAAAAATAGCCAAAATCTGCATTTTCACCAAACTCATCACTTCTAATTGCACCTTGTTTTAAAGAATCAATTATTTTAACGACCTTCCTGCTTCTACACAAGCTCCAGGTCTTGTCTTGGCCTTTGAGATGCTCCCTGGAAACATCTCCACCTCTATGGATTTAGGAATATTCCAACTCAAGTTTACGGCACCTTCAGTGACTCCCTTCTCCAGGCAGTGCCAAATTATTTCCTGATGTTTCACCCATCCAGATAATTGGGAATACGCCAGTTTGGGACAGCACCAATGTCCTGGTGTAGGTTTGGAGCATCCAGCATGCTTCCCTTCATCACCAACATCCACATGTTTATTCATCCTCTTTTCAGCCTATTTAACTGCTCCATGGAAACAATTAATTCCAAGAGGGAATAAATAGGAAGCCAAAGGCGTAAGCTGTTGGCACCGACGCAGGATAACACAATTCCTAATATGATTTTACACTTTAAGTCAATAAACTCAGTGTAGACCAAACAAAGAGAGAAATTAAACGGCGAAGACGCAACGGAAAAACACAGAGCCAATGTGGGAGGTCCCGTGGCTCCCACATCCCAACCAGCTGCATTCCAGGGATGGAAGAACTACCTGGATGTCACGGGGCGCCTGGTCTTCCAGGTGGGAATGGGGCTGGTGAAGGATGATAAGGCTGGAGGCACCACATTCTTCTTCACGATCCTGTAGCGTGTCTTTATCACCTTGTTGGCTGGAGGGCTCCTTACGAAGTGGAAGCTGGATCCTAGGAAAAAAAACATGGAAAAACAGGCTTGAAATTCAGGTGTGGATGGGCACAGGAGGGATCTCACCGACATTCTCACAGAAGCATGGAATTTTTAAGGTTGGAAAAGACCTTTAAGATCATCAAGTTCAACGGTCATTGGTCCCACATCCAACATAAGTCCTACATCCAACTTTTTAGCACCTGGAAAAGGGGTAAAAGTGTCAGGAATGGGAACACCATGGCTGATGGTCACAGAAAGGTCCTGATGGGCTTGGGAGTGTTTTGCTTCATCAGCCCATCAACAAAACTCTGCCACAGGAATCATGGATTCACCAACAACACCTTGATCCCAACATCCACACTGGAAATAAAATGTATGCCTTTAATCCTTGGCATTTTCATCATAATTTGCATTCCCAGAAGTGTGGAAGTCCAGGCTGGACGGGGTTTGGAGCAACTTGGGATAGTGGAAGGTGTCCCTGTCCATGGCAGGGAACTGGATGAGCTTTAAGCTCCCTTCCAACCCTACTCATTCCCGTATTCTCTACATTGCAGGATGATCTACATCCCGGGTTATTCTGCGGAATGTTTCGTGCAATTAACAGTTCTGTGTTTGACTGTGGTTTTCCTCCATGAGCCGTTTTTTTTCCCCAAGCTTTCAGGAATGCACCTAATTGCCCGACTTTTATAACATACAGCTGTAACTGCCCAGATAATTAAAGCTGACACTCCATGCTGAGCCTCGGTCTCCTGGTTTTATAACTGATTTAAAGGGCCGGCTGTTTTTCTTGGAGATCCTCTCATTAAAATTATGGAGAGGTTGGGAGGGGAAAAGCGGGATCGTTATTTCTGCTGAAAAAGCCAGACCCATCCTCATGTTTGTCTCTGTCAGAGGATGGAGAATAAGACGGATTCCCAGGAAAACTAGAAAACATAGGGAATTACATTTCAGAACTGATGTCATTCCCTAGAAGAGAGGGAGTAGCTCCCCCATTTCCCTGCAACAGTGGCAACATCAATCCACACCTTTACAGTTTCATACAGGGAATATTTTCCTTCTTGAGCATTCCCAACAAGTTAATGACTCGTGTTGGTTTTGGGAGGGATCAGGCAACACAAATTTCCACTCCCAAACTCAGCAAAACAGTTACAACTCCTGGTGGTGAGAAAAGGAGAAAACCAGGCTCTGACACGACAGAAAAATCACTGGAATTTTTCGTGATAAAGATGACTCACAACGTTCCTTGATCCGATCCCACGGGATAAATAAGGACTGAGCAAGGAGCACATGGAGGGATTCAGAGCCCTCAGTGCCACCTATAAAGCCTCGACACCACACAAATAATCCCTTTTATATGGCTGAAATCAAATTTGGAAGGTGTTTGATATAAAAAGCCCAGTCAGCTCCACCCCGGCATCGAGCATGGCCAGGCCGCAGCGTATGGAACCGCCAATCCCTGGATGAATCCAAGAGCCTAAACCCAAAATGTTATTTTAAGACTCCTTCACACCCTTCCAACTCCTAAGGGGGACCTCTGCTTAATCAATGCCTCAATAGAACGTCTTGTGCAAATAATTTTCGGCATCATCACAGTAAACAGCAGAGTTTGGATCACAGAATCATGGAATGGTTTGGGTTGGAAGGGATCTTAAAGATCCTTGAATTCCAACCTCCTTGGGAATGATGTTCCCAAGACCAGCACGATGCCATGAGCCAGGGAGCATCCATAAAATCAGCAGTGCTCCAAAGTACAATCCAAGTAAAAGTTCCTTAAGTCAACCAGTTGATGATGAACAAACTGAAAAGCAGGAATTAACTGGAAGGAAATTCAAGAGCTGCTGGTGATTTGGAATAAAAACTAAAAGAAATTCAAATAAACCAGGGCACTTTGTGGGCCCATAGGAATCTTATGAAGTTAAATTAGACCAACTGCAAAGGTCCTGCAGCTGGGTTGCAGCAATCCCCAGTGTGAGTCCAGGCTGGGGAGGGACGGATTGGGAGCAGCACCAAGAAGAAGGATTTGGGGGTGTTGGTGGATGAGAAGCTGGACATGACTCAGCCAGGTACATTCATATCCCAGAAAATCCCCCATGGCCTGGGCTCATCCCACAGTGTGGGCAGCAGGAGAGCGGGGCCTCTCTGCCCTGCTCAGGTGAGACCCCACCTGCAGAGCTGCCTCCAGCTCTGGGGTCTAACAGCAGAAGGATGTGGAGCTGCTGGAGCGAGTCCAGAGGAGGCCACGGAGATGCTCCAAAGGCTGGAGCCCCTCTGCTCTGGAGCCAGTCTGGGAGAGCTGGGAATGTCCAGCTTGGAGAAGGGAGGGCTCCAGGGAGACCTCAAAGCCCATTCCAGTGCCTAAAGGGGCTCCAGGAGAGCTGGAGAGGGACTTGGGACAAGGGCTTGGAAGAACAGAATGAAGGGAATGGCTTCCCATGGACAGAGGGAAGGGACAGATGGGAAATTGGGAAGAAATCCTTTCCTGTGAGGATGGTGAGGCCCTGGCACAGGTTTTCCAGAGAATCTGTGGCTGCTCCATCCCAGGAAGTGTTCAAGGGTGGGTTGGATGGGGCTTGGAGCAACCTGGGATAGTGGAAGCTGTCCCTGCCCCATGGCAGGGGGGTGGAACCAGAGGATCTTGAAAATCTCTTCCCACCAAAACCATTCAATGACCGGAAGAATTGCAGGCATTTCAAAGGTGAGGCACTTCCGAGGTCACTTTAGAGGTGAGGCAAGAAGAGAGAGAGGAAAGAACACAAATGGGATTCCATTGCTCTTTCCCTGTCCTGGGATTTTTTTGTAGCAGATCAAATTCTTCAGGGCAGTGACCAAACCCCTGCGTGGGCTTTTAAAGCCTTTGCAAGGCTGAAGCTCTAATTACAATCAAAATTGCTCCCAAGTATCGGCAAACTTGGAGCCTTTTCCTTCAGGGAACTTTATTTAGGACAGGAAAATGGGAACAACAAAAGGACAGCGGTGCCAACTCCTGCAGGGACCAACACCACACACGCAATGAAATCCCAGCTACGGTGACAATGGGACTGTCCTGAAATCATGGAATGGTTTGGGTTGGAAGGGATCTTGAAGACCATCCAGTCCCACCCCCTTCTATGGTTCCACCCCCACCATCCCAGGTTGCTCCAAACCATGTCCAACCTGGCCTTGGACACTTCCAGGGATGGGGCAGCCACAGTTTCTCTGGGCAACATCTGCCAGGTCCTTGCCACCCTCACAGGGAAGAATTTCTCCCTAAGATCCCATCTAACTCTGCCTTCTGTCATTTTTGCCACCCAGAACATGTGGACACACCCAACCTCTCATGGATACAGCACCAACCACGTACCCAAAGCACTTCCTTCCCACTGCAGAAGGGATGAGAAGCACAATCCCACATCCTCCCCAACCAGCAACAGCACAAGTCGCCCCTTTCCCTCCTCTACTCCGACCTCATGGAATTATTAAACTGGGAATTCACTGAATACATAATTAACACTTTTTTGCCCCCACACAAGCTCGAGCTGCCACCAATCAACCCAGAACTGCATCAAACCCCTGCCTGACAAGAAAGAGAGGTCCCAAATTATTGCAGGCATCCCCCTCCTCCTCCTCCTTCCCCAGAACACGCTGGCACCTGGTAAACTCTATTCCCAGAGGTAATTGGATGGTGTATTCATTCCGAAGCTGCTCCTTGGAAAGAGCCTGATGCGCGACTCCGGCATTAACCACCTCCTCAAAGAGCCTCTCCGAAGAGCTCCGTTTTCTATTATTACTTGCTAGCTGAGGGGTTTTGTGTAGATAATCATGTTATTTAGACAGGATGTTGGTTTAATTCCCTTCATTACAGGCTCCCAGGGTTGTAATTTTTTCCTCTCCGCGTGATGTATTCCCCGTGGCACATTTCACTCAAATCAAACACTTCACGCTTTTATTACAAACAATACCCCAGCGTCCCCCGTTATCAGCCCGGCGCACACATCCCCACTCCTCGCCGCGATCCAGAGGTCACTTCTAATGACTAATCGATCTCATTAGCTTTCCTAATTAAAAACTTTACTACCGCCATGGAAGACAAACTACAAAAAAACTGCTTGCATCATATTCGAATGGGATATGAGCATCATTTATCAGCCAGGGCCGCGCGCTGCTGAGCTCGGGGCTTTCTGCGGAGCCGCGAATCCCGCGGGCGCCGCTCGCGCCTCCCATTCCCAGGGAAAAAAAAATCCTGGTGTAAACTTTAAATGTAGAATTGTTAAGGCTGGAAAAGACCTCTAAGGTCATCAACCCAGTGCTGCCGAGGCGACCACTAAACCACGTCCCCAAGTGCCACATCCACGCGGCTTTTAAATCCCTCCAAGGATGATGATTCCATCGCTTCCCTGAGCAGCCCAAGCATCCCTTCAGTGAAGAAATTTTTCGTAATATCCAAACAAAACTTCCCCTGGTGTAACTTAAGGCAGTTTCCTCTTGCCCAGTACTGATCTTGAGATGCGGAATTTGCTGCCAAAACCTCTTACCAGGGTGCTCCAAGCAGGTGGGATCCAGGAGCCACCAGCATGTGCATCCCTTAGGAAAGGGGCTGGATGCAAGGGTTCTTATTTCTTCTCTTATTTTCCTGAGAGAAGTACCAGGAATTGGTCCCCTGGGGAAGTTGAAGCAGGGGGGGGCATAAAAAGAGTTAGCTCCTCTAATATTTTCCCTAGAGAAGGGTCTGGAGAAACCTTCTTTTAAAGGAGGCTTAGAAGAAAGATGGGAAATTACTTTGGACAAGGTCCTGGAGTGACAGGACAAGGGGGAATGACTTCCCACTGCCAGAGGGCAGGGATAGATGGGAAGGAATTCTTCCATGTGAGGGTGTGAAGCCCTGGCGCAGGTTGTCCAGAGAAGTTGTGGCTGCCCCATCCATGGACTGGATGGAGCTTGCAGCAACCTGGTCTAGCAAAAGATGTCCCAAAAAGCCATGGTGATGTGGCACTTGGGGACAGAGTTTAGCGGTGGCCTTGGAAGTGCTGGGTTAAGATTAGGACTTGATGATCTCAGAGCTCTTTTCCAACCTTAATGATTATTCCATGATTCTGTGATTCTAAATCCATGAGGCAAGAGGAGGATGATGCTGCTCAGGATGGATTAGGGAAACCACAATATTGGGGGAATAAATCCTGTCCAGCTACTGCTGGGAAAAAGGAAGTTAAATAAGCAAGGGGAATTTCAGGAGGGCAGATTCCCAAACCCAAGAGATTACTGCTGCTTTTACAAAAGGATATGGGATAGAAAAGCTTCCTGTACGGACACAGGAATGGGGAAAAAAACCAAAGTGAGTCATGACCTGGGTGCCACAACGTCTCCCATCGTCAATCCTTGACCACCACGACCCTTCCCGTGTGTCTCCATCGGGGCTCAGTGCCGAGCTGTGCCGTTAATCCCCATCAGAGGCGAGACGGGAAGCAGTGAGTGACAGGTACATTGATCTTCCAGCACTTGGCAGCGAGACGGGAGCAGGGACGAATGCAAATTGAGGAGCAGAAGCTGAACCTTGGATACGCTGCCAGGATTGTCCCCGGCTCCGGGGAAAACCTCTGGATGCAAAGCGACGTGGGAGGGCCACCCCAAGGGCTTTTTGAACTCAGTCCCAACGAGACCATCCAGGAAAAAAGCAAAGCAGAGGCCAAAAACCTCTGATAAAACCAAATCTCTCTTTCCAAACAGGCATGACAAAAAAAAAATAAAGGGTTAAGGACTATTAGGACACGTGTGAAGGAGCAACCAGCATGTCCCAGCTCCTGACAGAGGGTAAAAAACTTGCACTCGGAACCCAAAGCAGCTCCAAAAAGAACTGACAATCTCTGCCGAAGGGTTGTCTGGAAGCAAACCCTTCCCAGCATGAAGATGAATCTCTCACCATGGGATTTGCTCCAGGCCTGGAAGTGAAGATTCAGCAAATCCCACCATTATCTCGTCCTTGTATCCCAGAACAAAGAAGCTGCTCGTCCAAAGCCACCCCAGGCTGCAGCAGGACCATCACACACATCCAGCGATGCTCTGGGATGGTATGGGATCAAACCTCCCTCTTTTCCATGGGAAAAGGCATCCCTGACTCAAAACAATTTGCTGCTGGCTTCCGTTATGTGGAGTTTGGGATGACCAATGTCAAGGCATGGAGTGCAGCCCCCACATCCACTCCTTGTAAAATCCTGGCAAGACTATTTCCGAATGGATCTGATCCTTCCGTGCTGTCTCCCACCTCGTGGATGAAGCGAAGGTGCTGGAGGAGCTTTCCAGGATTTTAGTAAGAAGGTCCAAGGGCAAAATTGAGGGCAGAAGAGGAGTTTGCAGCCAGGAGCAACCTCAACAGCAGAAGCAACAGGGAAGCTCTGATGGCCAGAATGGATCAGCCTCACTCCCGCTGTGACAGCGGATTACAGGGATTGGGAATCCCAATCATTGCCCTTCACATCAACCGAGAGCCAGGTTTCTCCAAGCCCTGCCCAGCCTGGACTTAAACACTTCCAGGGATGGGACAGCCACAGCTTCTCCGGAAAACCCGTGCCAGGGCCTCACCACCCTCACAGCCAAGAATTCCTTCCCAATATCCCACCTATCCCTGCCCTCTGGCAGTGGGAAACCATTCCCCCTTGTCCTGCCACTCCATTTGCTTGTCCCAAGTCCCTCTCCAGCTCTCCTAGAGCTTCTACAGACACTGGAAGAAGCTCCAAGGTCTCCCTGGATCCTTCTCTTCTCTAGTCTCAGACATCGGGTGCAGAGGTGGAAAAACACCCAAACCTTCTGGGGATTATCCCCAACACCACTTGCTTCCCTGGATGAGAAGAACTGGATGGGAAGGGAATAGCAATGGAGGGAGACACTGAGAATGACAGAGAGAAGTTGGGCTAAAACAAGAATCATGGAACGGTTTGGGTTGGAAGGGACCTTCAACACCATCGAGTTCCAACCCTCCGCCATGAGCAGGGACACCTTCCACTAGACCAGGTTGCTCCAAGCATTTGGAAATGACCTTCAACAGGGAAAAATCCATGGGCAACCTGAATAAAGTTCCACCACAGCTCCTCCACGAAAACGCAAACGGTTCTGGTACTTCTCACCACACCTGGATGGCATCACCCCTGAGCCACACGGCTCCGACACTTTTGTCCTGGCTGCCAACTTGGCCAAGTCCCTGGAGTTAACAAAAGCTTTGGGATTACTGTAATGCTGTTAGGAATTCAGTGTGAAAGCAGACACCAGTATTAGGGATGATTATCCTGGAGCAGGTTCAATATGTTCCCACAGAATGGCACAGCAAGAGGTTAATTATGTTGCGACTGGAATCAGCTTCCAAAAGGGCCATCCTTGGGTTTAAGAGGGGAATTTAATTTTCACACTCATTCAGTTCCGAGCTCTTTCAAGAGCGACGGCTCTTTATGCCAGCATGTAAACGATGCTTTATGATCATGAACTGCTGCTTAATAGGAAATAAATCCAATTGATCCAAAGTGCTTTACCTGGGACCCGGAGCACGGCAGCTGCTCCGGTTGCCACATTCAGAGAGGACGGGAGAAGGGCGGGATTTGGAGCTGAAACAATTTAGAGAGCCCCAAACCCATTGGAAAATTTGCTTAGCATTGCAGCTGCTTTCAGCTGGGAATATTGGGGGGATTAATACCAAATCTGCTTGGCTAATTCCGTTATGCCAATCGGAAAAAAGGAAGTTCACGGAATCCACCAGGAGCGAGACTGCGTTGGGCACTGGCACTTGGAGATGAACTGTAAGGAAACACCCATTTTAGCAGGAAGAGTAATAAATTCATGGAATTGTTTGGCTTGGAACAGTCTTAAAGATCATCTTATTTCAAAATCCTTGCCATGGGCAGGGACACCTTCCACTATCCCAGGCTGCTCCAAGTCCTGTCCAACCTGGACTTGGACATTTCCAGGGACGGCAATTCACAACCTCTCTGGGCAAATCCACATATCCTGCTCAAATAAATTCCGTGGATCTGTGTCTGCATCCCGAATTCCTTGGTTTTCGGTGAAAAATTCAGGACTTTTGTTTCCAGGAAACACAGAGTGGGAAAACATCACCCAATTTGAAGAGAAAACTTCCAGCAGCAGGAAAGGGAGGGATTCTGCCCCTCTGCCCTGCTCAGGTGAGACCCCACCTGGAATTCTACATCCAGCTCTGGGGTCCAACAGCAGAAGGATGTGGAGCTGCTGGAGCAATTCCAGAGGAGGCCACGGAGATGCTCCAAGGGCTGGAGCCCCTCTGCTCTGGAGCCAGGCTGGGAGAACTGGGAATGTCTAGCCTGGAGAAGAGAAGGATCCAGGGAGACCTTATTGGAGCCTTTCAAAAATGCGAAGGTTTAGGAAAAAGCCCCACCATGCGTGGAGATGTCATGGGGGAACAAAGTGATCCCTGAGCTGTTGAGAAGAAAGAAGGAGAGCGAGGAGAAGAGCATCTGGAAAAGCTGGGAATGACACAGGCAGGAGAAATCCGACAGCGAGGAAACATCGGCAGCGAGCGTGACGGGGGAGAAGCAGAAAGAAAAGCAGCAGACGCGAAAGTCACAGAGTTCCAAGAAACTCCCTGGAAAAATGCTGCTGCAAAAGACACCCAGGATCGGCCTCCCAAAAGGCTGAGGACCTGCACTCCCTTTCCAGCCCACTGGTGCAATCCCAACTTCCATCTGCAGCTGGGCTGCTGCACGGAATGGATTTTAGGGGATCCGGTTTAGTGGATGCGATGTCTTTGGTTTTTGAGTGTTCTCAGGATGCCACAAAACCCAGCATGGAATCGTGGAATGGTTTAGGTTGGAAAAGAGCACTAAGATCATTGAGTCTAACTGTTCCCTCAGCACTGCCAAGGCCACCACTAAACCATGTTCCCAAGTGCCACATTCACGCATTTTCCTGAACCCTTCCAGGGATGATAATTCCACCACTGCCAAGGGAGCCTATTCCAATGCCTGACCACCTTTCCATGAAGAAATTTTTTCTCCAATATCCGATCTAAACCTCTCTTGGAACAACTTGAGGTCATTTCCTCTTGTCTTGTCCCTTGTTCCCTGGGAGCAGATCCCAACCCCCACCTGACTCCACCCTCCTGTCAGGGAGTTGTGCAGAGCCAGAAGGTCCCCCCTGAGCCTCCTTTTCTCCAAGCTGAACTCCTCCAGTTCCCTCAGCCACTCCTGGTGCTCCAGACCCTTCCCATCCTTTGTGGAATACTATTCCTGGAAGTGTTCGAAAATGCGTGGATGTGGCATTTGGGGACATGGATTAGTGGTGGCCTTGGCAGTGCTGGGGAAACGGTTGTGACTCGATGATCTCAGAGGTCTTTCCCAACCAAAGCCATCCTACATTTATCCACACAAAACTAATCCATATCATTTTCCAAAGGGGTCTGGGTCACTCAGCCCCACCAGCCCCTGGAGCCAGGTGATTTGGGAAGCCAAGGAAAACAACGGGAAGAACAGGGCCTTTGACTCAGCCCTACAATTCCAATACCAATATTCCAACTGCAACAGAAACACTGGCAAATATCTTGGTTTATTCGCTCCAATCCCAAAACACGGAGAGAGGCAGAGACAGAGGGGT
Organism: Cnemophilus loriae; assembly: GCA_013397755.1. Classification (NCBI taxonomy): domain Eukaryota; kingdom Metazoa; phylum Chordata; class Aves; order Passeriformes; family Corvidae; genus Cnemophilus; species Cnemophilus loriae. Next base: position 135,648 of record VZTF01007968.1, on the reverse strand, counting down.
CCAATAAGGTCTTGGTGGGGACAGGAGGACACATCACCAACCTCCCAGTAACCCCAGTAACCCCACCAGCTCTGTCACATCCCCATCTCCACTGCCAAAAAGCCCCAGGATGGCCCTTCCAAACGCCACAGGAGGGGATGAACCTCCCAAGGATGAGGAGGCCCCGCGTTATCCACTGCGGATTGGCAAGAGGAGGTCACACCAAAGGCTCTGAACACCCTTTTCCCAGCTCCAGTCCATGTTAAAGAGCCTGAATGGGTCTCTGGAGCATCGGCCCTTGTTCAAACACAACCCTTATTATTATAACAAAAGAGGGTGGTGGGTTTTCCTTCCCCCCTTCCCTCGGTGAATGATTATTAATGTGTTTCCAGGAGCTGGATCCATTCCTCTAAATGAGAGCGGGATGGCAGGAGGAAAGCTGATAAATGCCCTCCTCCCCCCGGCCTCGCGGCGGGAGCTGCCAGGGGTGCTCGTTCTAACAAGCTGCAGATGGAAGACGACTGGAATAACAAAGTATGAATTTTTATGAGTCTAATAAATCACTCCACTTTTCCTGCTCTTGATCGTTTCCAGCACTTCAGACACCAGAAAAACCCCGGCTATAATCAAATGGGTTCAGGGATCTTGTGTTCACGCCTCGCCGTGGCACGGGGAGAGGTGGCTCTACCTCGGGAAACGACGGGAGCGCTCGGCGGGCTGGAATTCCATTTGCATTCGTGCTTTAGGATTGACTTCATTTTTTTTTTTCTATTTTATTTAAATTTAACAAGGAAAAATTTGAATCTCTTAGGTATTCCCCACCCTCAAAGCCACTTATCCAACTGAAGGCCACCCGGCTTTTAGCTTTCCTAAGTATCCACTTAAAAAGAACCTGACCTGACTCCGGCATCAGCAGAGGAACTTGGATAAACTCAGGGAGATGGGAGGAAAACTTTGCAGGCAGAAGATTCATTAAGATCCTTTTAAATTCTCCTTTCTAAGCTTTGATATAAAGCAGGCGATGTACAGGCTCAAAACCCATCCCAACGAGAAACAAAGGGATTCAACTATGAGTTGTAACCACTGAGTAGGTGCACATGGGTTTGCCGAAGGAAGTATTTGGGAGGAAGGAAGGAAGGAAGGAAGGAAGGANAAAGAAAGAAAGAAAGAAAGAAAGAAAGAAAGAAAGAAAGAAAGAAAGAAAGAAAGAAAGAAAGAAAGAAAGAAAGAAAGAAAGAAAGAAAGAAAGAAAGAAAGAAAGAAAGAAAGAAAGAAAGAAAGAAAGAAAGAAAGAAAGAAAGAAAGAAAGAAAGAAAGAAAGAAAGAAAGAAAGAAAGAAAGAAAGAAAGAAAGAAAGAAAGAAAGAAAGAAAGAAAGAAAGAAAGAAAGAAAGAAAGAAAGAAAGAAAGAAAGAAAGAAAGAAAGAAAGAAAGAAAGGGAAAGAATCAGGATGTTGTTTTCCTTCCCGAAAAACCACTCTGGAAACCTCCCAGACAGAGGAGAACAGAGCTGACCTCAGACACACCACAATGATTCCTCGACCATGGAAGGTGGGGTTGGAATGAGGTGATCTTTAAGGTCTCTTCCAACTCAAACCATTCCATGATTCCACGTGGTTAAGCAAAGGAGAACACGACCATTGCTCCACATCAGTCTACAATCCCTCAAGACCAAGCACAGCTCCAGGATCTTTGAAATCTGGCAAAAAAACCCCTCCTTATAATCACAGAATCATTAAGGTTGGAAAAGACCTCCAAGGTCATCAAGTCCAACCTCTGACCAATCCCCACCTTGTCACCCAGATCACTGAGTGCCACATCCAGTTATTCCTTGAACACCTCCAGGGATGGAGACTCCACCACCTCCCTGGGCAGCCCCTTCCAATGCTTAACAACCCTTTCCATGATGAAATTTTTCCTGAAATGGAATTAATGTTGCAGCTCTCCTGGTCCCCCAGGACCCACGTCAACTCCATCCCAGTATCCCAAACCTCTACGCTTCACCTCCCTGAAGGAAGGACGCCAAGTTAACTGGGAAACCTGTTGTTTCCATCACCTTTATCCTGCCCTAGTCTTTAATCCATCCAATATGTTCTTTTTCCCTGCTTTTCATTTGCTTTTCCAGCACTGCACTGCATCAGGGAGGGAATTCATCTTTGACAAACATTTACCGATTATCAAATCACAACTGCAGCCGCCGACAGGGGCAATAAGTCACTTTAAGCAGCCGCCCGTACTCCAGGCTCAGGAGTTTGGGCAGCTCCTCGATGACAAATCGCTCCTGTCAAAGCCGCGTGTTCCCGGCCGCTCCGGAGCCGTGTTCCCTGTTGTTCCACGCTACCTGGTGTTTAATGACAACACTGTCAGACTAAGACGAAGCCGCTGCGCCACCGACTGCCAAAGCCCCATTAGAAGGAAGATTGAGACCCTACTCTTCCCAAACTCACTCAAGCAACACAACGCGCGAGTTTTTGTAATTACGGCGCGAGAGCCATCGATCCCGCGCTGACATCCAACCTATCCCTATGAAATGGGAGTAGTTTGCTGGCTGACAGTTGCTATAGATTATTGTGGGTGGGTTGGTTGTTTTTTTTCCCCCCTTTTTATCCATCGCTCTACAAAGCTCAGGATGGATGGGAAGGAAGAAGAGGAAAACGTGTGCGGTCTTTTCAGTGCTGTTTCTATTCCAGCTCTTTCCCTTCAAAGTGACTTCAGAGAATCCCAGAATGGTTTGGGCGGGAAGAGACCTTGAAGATCACCCAGTTCTGAACCCCTGCCATGGGCAGGGACACCTTCCACTATTCCAGGTTGTCCAAAGCCCCACCCAACCTGGCCTTGAACACTACCAGTGATGGGGCAGCCAAAACTTCTCTGGGCAATCTGTGCCAGGGCCTCACCACCCTCACAGGGAAGAATTTCTTCCCTATTTCTGCTCTAAATCTTCCCTCTTTCAGTTAAAACTTTCCCCCTTGAGGAAGAAGAACGTTGCTGTTGCTTTAAAGAAATGTGTTCATCTGCTTGAAGCCGTTACAGGATCCGTTAAGTTCCTATAAATAAGGAATTTCACAGCCTAAGCTGTGCACGAGCATCGGGGCATGTGGTTGATTTCCTTGGATTGCCCATTTGGGTGATCCAGCTGGATGGGTTTGGCACTCATCCACTTCTCCCACCTCCCCGAAGACCACGGCTTCAGCTGTGCTGGAGGAGAAATAACCCACCAGCATTCTATGCTCAGCGTGGGGTTGGATGGCACCAAGAGGCACCCAAACCCTACCCACCAACCCATTCCACGGGCAGAACTTTGGGAATTGACCACCAGGGCTTAAATGGGACCTAATGACCCAAAACCACCGCTCCTGCACCAGAGATGGAATTTTCTCACAGGTCTGATCCAAATAAACATCCTCTTCGGGATGCGGTGCAGTGAGAGGGAGCTTAAATCATGGAAACACAATGTCAAGACTTTCTCTTGGACCAAATCCACATGGAGACCGCGGTCATCGAAACTTACGATGTGGAAAACAGGATTACAAGAAGGCGATTCCCACAGGCTACCCGGATGGCTCAGGAGAGCCATTCCTCCTTAGAAAATCCCAAAAAAGCACCACACCACAAGATTGTGGGATAATTTTGGTTCAAGGTCCTCTCAGACACATGGGGGGATCCTTGGAGTGTCCTGTGCAGGGCCAGGAGTTGGACTTGATGATCCTTGTGAGTCCCTTCCAACTCAGGATAATCCATGATTCCTTTGAGCCATGGTTTCAAAGCGTAAAGGCACAAAGATGATCCCACATCACTTTTTTAGGAAAGGGAAAAGAGGAAAGCTTTGGCACTGGCGGCTCCTCAGTTCCTGAGGTCAACAAAATCATAATAAGGAAAGCTCAGATCTCCAAGTCACCTGTTCCCAACTAACTTTGCTAAATCCAAGGCTAAAGAAGAAGGGAACAAAACAAAGAAAAAATTCCATTTTTGGTGGAAAGCAAAAGCTCTTTTCCCAAAATGTCCATAATCCCATCTCTACCATCCAATCCACAGTTTTATGTTCAGGTTTCTATCCCGGCATCCCTGAGCATCATCCCAGCCTGTTCAACAGCACAACTTGACAGAAACGGCATCTGGCCAAGGTGAGGATGGATTGGGCTTGGAGCAACCTGGACTCATGGAAGGTGTCCCTGCCCATGGCAGAGGGTTGGAATGAGATGATCTTTGAGGCCTCTTTCAACCCAAACCACTTTCCCTCAATCTTTTCCTGCAACTCCAAACCTCCACGGGCACCTGGATTCTGTTCCAACAAAAATTAATTTTCCAAAGCCTGAGTGACAGATGAGCAGAGAGTTCCCTTTGTCACATCCTCGGGATCACCCAGGAGTGTCAGCAGGGGAGAGGGAAAGAACAACAAATCTCCCTTTTCCAGCCTCCACATCTGACGACCCGCTCCAGACAAGGGGGGGGAAATATTTGATAAATTTTCATTTCCCTTCCGAAGCTGTCAGGGAATCTTTTTATTGACAGCGCTCCTGGGTTTTTCCGTAATCTCAGGGAAAAGGGCATGTGCTCTTGCTTGTTATTAAACCAAATACATATTTTGGAGGGAGAAACAGCTACAGTCCACCTCCTCCTCCAAATAAACCCTCCAGGTGTGAGTCCTGCACAATTCCATACATCTCACAAGCCACATGGGAGCCCAGTTCACCTGCCCTGTTCCAGGAGGGATGATGGAGGGAAAATAAACCCAGAACCATGGAATTGTTGAGGTTGGAAAATACATCCAAGATCATCAAGTCCAACCGTTAACTCAGCATTGCTACATTCACCACTAAATTATGTCCCCAAGTGCCACATCCACACACTTCTTGGACACTTTCAGGGATGGTGATTCCACCACCATGCTCCAAGGGATGGAGCCCCTCTGCTCTGGAGCCAGGCTGGGAGAGCTGGGAACGTCGAGCCTGGAGAAGAGAAGGATCCAGGGAGAACTCAGAGCCCCTTCCAGTGCCTAAAGGGGCTCCGGGAGAATTGGTGAGAGACTTTGGACAAGGGATGGAGTGAGAGAACAAGGGGGAAGGGCTTCCCGCTGCCAGAGGGCAGGGTTAGATGGGATACTGGGAAGAAATGCTTCCCTGTGAAGGTGGTGAGGCCCTGGCAAAGGTTTTCCAGAGAGGCTGTGGCTGCCTCATTCCTGGAAGTGTCCCAGGCCAGGTTGGATGGGGCTTGAAGCAACCTGGTCTAGTGGAGGGTGTCCCTGCCCAGTGGGGATGGAATGAGATGGTCTTGAAGAATCCCTTCCCACCCAAACCATTCCCAGATTGCAGGAAGACAAAAGGCAAGTGCACCAAGACCCTGCCTCAGCATAGCTCCGGCCCCCGGCAACAACAATCACCCAACTAACAACATCTTAAACCAGGAAACAGCTGGATTTTAAAAAGGATCACGGACTAAATCACTTTGGATTTCCTGCTGGTTCACAGCTTGATGGCTTCTTGTCCAAAGGTCAGAAATTCCCTCTCCGAAATCCCCCTGGAATAGACTCTCTATAAAAAGAACCAGGAGCTCACAGCAAATCCCACGTGCGAACCATAAGGCCATAATCCCTGGAGCTCCAGGAATTCTGCACATGCCACTGGGAGTGTGAACAGCCAGACTCCCAGCCCAAATCTCAACTGCAGTAACGCCTCCCAGAGTTCTCCCGTTGGCTCCCAGATGATCCATGCACGGGCTGTTTCGCAGGCACAAGGCCTTAGGATCTAATCCAGTACAGTAAATCCTTTGGGAGGGTTTATGACCAAGGAATCACAGATTCCCAGGACGGCTCAGGAGTTCCACAAAACCAGGTCCAAGGTTTTACAAAGCATCCGTATATTTTCTTTTACAATAACCCCAAGCGATCCATGGTCTTGGAGAATTTATGTCCCATGTGCAGGAAAACTTGATCTTATGCAAATGAAGACACATAAATAAAACAACCAAATAAAACCACCGGAAAATTCAAAAGGCGGAATAAAGGAAATCTTGTAGCGCACTATGTTAGCACAATGGGGTAGAGGGTTTCCACTGCCAGAGGGCAGGGTTAGATGGAATATTAGGAAAGAATGCTTCACTGGGAGGGTGGTGAGTGGCTGGGATGGCATTCCCAAAGAATCCATGCCTGCCCCATCCCTGGAAGTGTTGAAGTCCAGGTTGGACTTGAGGCTTGGAGAAGGATGTTGTGCAGAGTCAGAAGGTCCCCTGTGAGCCTCCTTTTCTCGAGAATGAGCCCCCTCCCAGCTCCCTCAGATGCTCCTGGTGCTCCAGACCCTTCCCAGCTCCGTTCCCTTCTCTGGACAACAAACCCAAGGTCTGTCCCATGAGCTCTTCAGAGACATCAACGTGACAGAGGGAAGCACCAACACCCCGAGCTGCCCCACTGCCCACGGGGCACATGGAAAAGGCAGCAGGATTTCAGGGAAAGGTAGCAGGACACCCTATTAACCTTTCTCTCCCAGCCTTCCTGACGTGTCTATGCCAAAGCCGGGCTGTCACCACTCACACCCCGTTGTCTGGCCAAACTCAAACCGTCTCCAAGAAAACAGTTTGGAAAACTCTGTCCCCACAACTCCCCCTCCCTCAACTCCTCGGAGTGCAGTGGCACAAAACGCCTTTCCTAATGTTTCACACTCGGAGAGCTCCTCCAGCCCGCGCTCGCCGTGTAATCCCCACAAAGTGCTTCCCAAAACAGCTGCAGCTCTCTTTAATTAGTCTCCGCGGGCAACGGGCATTAACGATTCAGTCGGATGAGCGACTATTTCTGTGTAAACCCCGCACTCTCCCCCTGGAAGCCTCTCCGCGCATCCATCACGAATGGCTCCGTTGAGCAGTTGAGCTCAGCTGACCTTTTGGCCAAACCCTTCTGGAAAAGCCACATCAGGAGCAGGTGACCACCGGTGGTTCCGAGGCGGTGTCCCCATGAGGAAAGCACTGACCAGCTCCAAGATCAGTGGGAATTCAAACCACTTGCAGGGCCTGGGAGAGACTCCGCTGCGGTCAAGACAAGGAACCAACTTTCAGCCCCTGGATTTGGGTCCGTCATTCATGGATTTGGGATCAACTCTTAAATTACAGCAAGAACTCGCCGTGTTTGCTCCAGGGCTCCTTTAACAGGAGCTGCATTCCAGGAAACTCAACATCTTTACTCAGGCAAATGGGGCTCCAGGGTCTGAACAGAAGGGAGCGGGAAGATGTTTATCCCATCAAAGCGTTGTCTTGACTCAGCAATTCCGGGGAAGCCTTCAGCAAAAATAACTCCTTGAGCAGGAGCAGGTTCTGCAATAAAACCCAGCGACTGTGTCCACCTAGTGCCTAATCAGGGGCCAGGTTTTAAAAGTAATTATAATAATTAACAGGGGAGAAAAAAAAGCTGAGAACTTGGGAATCAGATGCTCATGGAAAAGATGGGCTGAGGAGAAAATAGCCGAGCATGCGGTGATTTTACCACGGGTTTTAAGATGTTCAAGGCAGAAAATAACTGACTCATACGATAAAATATTCCTTGGATACTTGTGCCTGATGGGGAATAGACTTAAGGGTCAAAGGGATTTGTCCATCAGCCAAAACACCCTCTGGATTCATAGGATATCCTGATTTGGAAGGGAACCACGAGGATTAACGAGTCCAACTCCTGGCCCTGCACAGGACATCCCAAAAAACCCACCCTGTGCCAGAGAGCCCTTTCCAAAGGCTCCGGCAGCCTTGGGGCCGTGACCATTCCCTGGGGATCCTGTCCCAGCACCCGACCACTCTCTGGGGGAAGAACCTTTTCCTGACATCCAGCATAAACCTTCCCTGCCACATTTCCAGCCATTCCCTCGGGTCCTGTCCCTGGTCACAGAGAGCAGAGATTGGAGCTGCCACTCCTAAGGAAGCTCCAGATCCCAATGATTCTTCCCTCAGTCTTTTCCAGGTTTTTCCCCTCCAGACGCTTCATCGTGTCCCTTCGGAACAGCTTTCGATCCTCATTTCTGGGATTACACGTTCCAGCTGTTTTTCTCCAGGAGCTCAACACGTGCTGTCCCCAGCACCCACCCAACTCCTCCTTCCACCACCTCCAGCCCAAGGAATGAGTCTTCCAGAGGGGACTAAACATCTTTGAGGATAACAAAAGCCAACCAATTAAGCACAATCTTCCTCCAAGCTCAGCACAAACCTCGGGAAGAGGCTTCTCCAGGCTGCTTTTCTCCTCTTGATGTACCTGTGCGAGTCCCACAAGTGGCAGGAAGGTCCCCAGACATCCCTCGGCTCTTTGGGGAAGGAATGTGCTTCCTTTGGGGTGGTGGCTCCCAGGAATTCACGGTGCCTAGTCTCCGAGCAATTCGAGGCTGGGGAGAGCCAGCGGAGCAGCACACGGCACATTCCTCCTCTTATCCTTTGTCTCCAGTTTCTTCCCTTCCTTCTGGGCACAGACATCACATGGGAGGTGCCCGCGGGATCTGCTTCCCGCCCCAAGGAACACGGGAAGAGGCACCCCGGGAGCAGCACCTTCCATCAGAGCTTCATTTGCAGCCGGAGATTTTCCAGCCCCTCCAGCAGCTCCTCTGGATCCGAGGGTGACACAAACACCGAGCAGCGCCGCGGGCTCCCGGGAAGTTCCCAAAGTGGCTCCCAGGTGGGAAAAAATATCCATGGCCTGCTCAAAGCTCCAGAACTTCTCCGTTAACTTGCCACTTCCCAGAATCCCTCTGCATTCCCTCACGGATAACACCATCCCATACCTCAAATGTCACCAAAACCTCTCTTGGAATAAATCCCAAACCTCCCCCTTGATTAACACAAGTGGACATAAAACAACCCAAACCAACTGGAGGCTGTTTCAAATCGTAAACCACCTTTGATTTTTCCTGTCCATAAAACCTGGGACAATATGGACGCTCGGGAAGATGTTCATCCATAAAGTTGGAGTGGAATATCAATATTTATCTGATGGAAATTTATAACGAGCTGGGAAGTGATTATTGATACAGGGATCAGGAATTTGCACCAAATTGGATGCAAAGCAATGACAACACCACTGCCAAAATACACCTTTGGTGTTGTTTATTCCATAAATATTCTGTTCTCTGCTCCCACAGAAGAGAATCCCAGAACCCTGGTCTAGTGGAAGCTGGCCCTGTCCATGGAAAGGGTTGGAATGAGGTGCTCTTTAAGGTCCCTTCCAAAACCATTCCAAACCATTCCGAGATTCAGGGTATTTATGTGTGGATTTGCAGGAAGAAAAAGGGAAAAGGAGGGTGGATTTGCAGGGATAATTTCTGTAGAGAACCTCTGGAACACAAATGAGAGATGGCAGGGGGCTCAGCCTGGAAAAAAAGAGGTTCAGGTGGGACCTCCTGGCTCTCCACAACTCCCTGACAGGAGGGATCAGGATCTGCTCCCAGGGAACAAGGTACAGAACAAGAAGAAGCGGCCTCAAGCTGCACCAGGAGAGGTTTAAGCTGGATATTGGGAAAATTTCTTCCTGGAAAAGGTGGTCAGGCACTGGCACAGCTGGAGTCCCCACCCCTGGAAGAATTTCAAATCCATGTGGATGTGGCACTTGGGGACACGGTCAGTGGTTGGCCTTGGAAGTGCTGAGGGAATAGCTGGACTCAGAGGGCTCTGAGGTTTTTTCCAACCTAAATGATTCCATGATTTTATCTCATGCACTTCGCATTTCGCCACCTGATATTTGCACCCATCTCCACACAGATTTGCTCCTCAGGGCTCCAGTCACTGCTTTTCATGGAAGGAAGGAGAAATTCCTTTCTCCATGCAGCTTCCTGGGAGCAACCAAGCGGCAGGATTAGGAAGGAGGGAATCAAGTGGGGAAACTGAGGCAGCATCCAGGATAGTTTTGCTGGAAAAGCAACGGAGACATCAGTGCTGCCCTCACTTCCCAGGGTTTCCCTCCCTTCAATTCACGCCTGATCCCTTCTCCAGGCGCCCAGGAGAGAGGATAAAAGCGGGATGTAAACAAAAGAGCTGCACTTTTCCAGCATTGGGTGCTGGAAATGGTTGGAGTCTCCAAGATAATTGTGCCCATGTGCAGGGTGGGAAAGTGGCTGGAGTCGGGTTTCGGTCCAGCCGTGAATTCCCAAACTATTAATACATCCCGGGATGCTGGGACATGGCCATGGCATGCCAGCTGTGCCTCTGGATTGGGAACAACTGCGTGCTGGAAGTCTGGACCAAGGACTGTGTGGCCCTTCCCATAAAACCAGTCCCAGCCCCAGCGCTGATCCCTGGATCTAGGGATGGCTCTGCCCTCCAATTCCCAAAAAATTAATCCTTAAAAAGTGGTTCATTGGGGTCATTACATGGAATTTCGGTTTAATTCCATTGCAAATCCATGCAGGAAAACCTCAAGATGAGGTTTACAGGAGCTTTATCCTCCGTCACATCTCAGGTTTCAGATCCCAGGGATCATTCTGCCCTCCAAGTCCCAAAAATTCATCCTTAGGAAGTGGTTAATCTGGAGCATTACACGGAATTTCACTTTAATTCTACTGCAAATCCACACAGGAAAACCTCAAGCTGAGGTTTAAAAGAGCTTTAGCCCCGGCTGGATTCCAAGTGTCAGGATCTAGGCACAGGTCTCAGGATCCAGGGACTGCTCTGCTCTCCACTTCCCAAAATTTCATCCTTAAAAAGTGATTAATCTGGATCATTACATGGAATTTTGGTTTAATTCTATTGCAAATCCCCGCAGGAAAACCTCAAACTGAGGTTTAAAGGAGCTTTATCCTCCGTCACATCCCAGGTCTCAGATTCCAAGGATCATTCTGCCCTTCACTTCCAGAGACCAATCCTTAAAAATCTGGATCATTACACAAAATTTGGGATTAATTCTCCCGCAAATCCCTGCAGGAAAACCTCAAACTCAGTTTTAAATTTTAGCCCCTGTCACATCCCAGATTCCAGGGATCATTCTCCCTCCACTTAAAAAGTGGTTTATCTGGATCCTTACATGGAATTTGGGATTAATTCTGATGCAAATCCAGGCAGGAATGAGCACAATGGGGAATACTTTGGCTTTCCCTTAGGATACCTCAGAGGAATTTTTTAACACAGCCCTCAACATCCCAGTCTTCCTCATTTAAAAGCAAGAAAACCAGGAAGCAGATTGACAGACTCTTCCCAGAGCAGACAGAGGGATCAACAGCAAAAACAAGGCTAAAACTCAGAAAAAATTCCCCAAATCACCTTTTTTTTCCTTCCAAAGCTGCTCTAACACTTCCTTGACTGCCCTAGATCCTAAGGAATCTCCTTCCCATTCTCCATTCTGGCCCTACTTTAAAAAAAAGAATTGGGAATAAACCGATTTTTCCAAATATCAAGGAATTCCTTGATTCATCCGAGTGTTTAAGCCCATTTAGACTCCTGTGCCACCAAATCACCACCCTCAGGAATCCCAGGAAAAAGCTCCCAAGATTCCTTTGCATCCCCCCCCCCAATTCTTTCCCGAAGGGAGGGGGCGAGCAGCCGAAAAAACCGCAAAGGTGGGAGCTCTTTCCCAAGCCTCCTAACGAATTTCCCAGCTCTCCGGGATGACAGATCACCGAAGCTCCAGATGGATTGCTTGGAAAAGTGAGATGGTCGTGTTCGGGCCCCGACGTCAGCACATCCCATCAATCTCCGGGGAGTTAAGTCCCCCCCCCTCACTTTCCCTTTTCCAGAGTTCATTCCCACTTCATTACTGGATGGAGTGAGCCGGGAGTGTCTGATTTACCGGATACTTCCCGAGCTCCGGGGAAGGCACCGGGAAAACGGGAGCGGAGCTTTGGATTCCCAAGGCAGCACCTGCCCCGCTGATATTCCTTAAAAAGGGGCACAAGGCAGGAGGAAGGAAGGGATTCACCCTATGGAATTATGTGGTTTTCCCCTTTTTTTTGGGGTGGTAAAATCCTGGGAGAAATGCGCTCCCTGGAAGGACGACACACCCCAAAGGGTCTGCCCTGCTCCTCTGGGAATCTGGAGATCCCATTCTCCTACACCAAATGCCTGAATCCACAGGACAGCCCAGTTTTCCTGACTGGACAACAAATCCCGAAGGGTCTGCCCTGCTCCACCAGGAATTTCCTGGAGATCCCACTCTCCCACACGGAATTCCAGGAGCCTCAAGCTGCGGGAGCAGCCGATTTTCCCTGTGGAAACTTTGCAGGACATCACCAAACCCCACCTTAAATCACTACCAGAGCAGGTTTAAATCACCAATTCAGCCTTTTCCCAAAAAAAACCCCTCATCCTGATTCCCAGAAAAGAGCCGGAGAGCTTTTCCCACTCTTTTCCATAAATCCGTGCCCTCCTCGGACAAACCAAGCCGTACTGAAAACGGATTTTTGGCACTTTGTGACATAAAGGTGCCGCTGCTCCCGGCTCCCAGGTAATTTCCTGGTCAGCATCCCTTTATCCCACCATCTGCTGGAATGATTACGAGCCGGAAAAATCCTGACCCAGCAGGAAAAGTGGAGAAGGATGAGGCAGGAAGAAGCAGATGCAGCAGGATCGGGCTGGAGCGGAGTTCCAGCACGGAGCTTGTGCCTCAACATTCCCCTCTCCGGAACAAAATCCTCCTGGGGATGTAAAAGAAAAAAAAAAGGGGAAAAAAATAATTCCCAGCCAGAGGGTATTTCATGGAAAAACGAGGGTTTGGAAGTTGCTTTTTTAATTTTGCAGAAGGAATTTTATGCCGTAAAAAGGGAATGTTCCCATTTACTCGAATTATAGTTGGACATTGTTTGATCTGGGATTTTTTTAAACCCCAAATTTTTGTCCGTGAAAAGCCAGGGATGCACATCCCGTTTTTATCCTTTACAGGGATCCCTTCACTCCTTAATTTTGTCACTCCAGCACGAAGCTCTTTGCCATAAAATCCAAGACAATCCAGGTCGGCAAGGACCAACTGGAAAAGACAGATTTGATTTCCTGACGGAGCCTTTCCCGCTGTTGTTCTGCTCCACAGGGTCCGGAGGTGATGCCACCCCATTCCCTCTCCTTGTGGAGCAATTAACGCAGCAATTAATTAATTAATTGTGGTTAAGGACAGGGCAAAAGTTTTGGGAAGGCAGGGAAATAAAATAATCTGATCCAATAAAAAATTCCCGGTCAACTCACCGGTCTTGGGAATCAATTAACGGGATGGGAATCGGCTCCGTATGGGAAACATCCCAGAGGCAGCACAAAAGCAACACCAGCTCTGTCCCTAAGGCAGGAATCCCACACGGAGTGGGAAAAGGTAATTACAGGAGCACTGGAAAGCAGGATTTATTCCCAACGGGTTTTTTTACGGAGCATAATTTTCTCGGAGTCTTATTCCGCTCTCACTCCCGATAGTTTGGGAATACCGGGAATGAAGGAGTTAAAAAAACCAACACAGTGTTTACATTCAATGCTTGCACCTCACAGGTTATCCAGGACATCCCAAATTATCCGGGATGCGTGGAGACCCCAGGGGGTTTAACTAAAGAGGAGCCGGGATACGCCTCACTTTATTCGGGATGGGAGGGCAGAATTAGGGATTAAACCCAAATTTACCCTACAATTCCCACAAAAATGAAGGATGCGATCACTGCCAGGGAAATTCCAAGCAGCTCTGGCCCGGCTGCAATTCCTGCTGAACACACGGATATTTTGCTGCTTCTTGTGACTCTCAGTTCGTTTTTCCCTATGGAAAAAAAAACCTTTCTCCGGAAAAACGGCGGAGGCATCGTGCCCCCTAGAGGGTACCACGGCGGGTCCTGGTGTCAGATCCTGCTTTTCCGTATCCCAGCGGGAAAAAGAGGGAAGGAAAAATCCATTTCTTCCCATAGATTTCACCTGTGCCTGAATACGCTTCGTAAAATCTGGAATGTGTAAAAAATTGGAAAAGAGGCGGGAGAATGAATCCAGGAATTCTAAGCTTTGCAGAACAGGCTCCAAATTTTATCCTTCCAAATTTTCCTTTCCAATTATGAAATTGGTGTAATTAAACAGAGGAATACAGGGAAAAGATCGATCCCAAACCAAGGAATACAGGGAAAAGATCCCTTCTTGTTTTGCTGGAGCGAGACACACACGGAATGAAGCTCACCAGGGAAGCTGCTGGTGCTGGGCTGAGTCCAGCTATCCCTAAAAATCATCCCAAAATGATCCCTTTGGGATGTGGTCTTGCTCAAAGCCTCAGGGGGGGTTTATTCACCAACCCCTCTCCCATTCCCAAATCTCTTCCCACATTTCAGCGCTAGGAAAATGCTGAGTCCAACAACACGGCTACAATTAAACGGGAAAGTGGAAAGGGAAAAACAGGGAAAAGCCAAAAGGAATAGGTTTGAAGCTGGAGAGTGGGAACAGATGGGAGTCAATGAGGCAGAGAAATACAAGGAAAAGGCTGCTCCTGCCTCAGGGAGCTGCCAAGGTGAAGGATCCATCCCGGGAAAGGGATGGAAAGGGAATATCCCAACACGGGATACAGCCAGGGGAGCATCCACGAATGAGGAGAGGGATGTTTGCTTCTCTCTAAAGGAACTGTCTTGGAGGGGGAAGTGTTTTCCTGGTGGAATTTAAGGAGCCAAAAATCCCTGGTTTTGCACAGGCAGCAGCCCTGGTTTATCCCAAATCCAAAATCCTAAATCTCAAACCACAGCCAGGCTTTCCATGGGGTACGGCAATGTCCTGCTCCGCTGTCAGCAACAATTTTGCTACTTCCCAATGTCTCAGGACACCTTTCCCAACTGGTTATTCCCAGAAAACCATGAAATTGGGAAGACGAGGACACAGCAATCCCGAAGGACTGGGTAGCCTGGAGCTGACATTCCCACAGGGAACGAGCTGAGCCTTCCCTCCAGGCTTCCTTCTGCTGAGTCCATCAGGCTCGTTCCAAGATCCTCGGCTCTTAATTAAGCGTGGCTAATCAGACACCTGGAATTATCCAGCCCTGTGGCATGCCCGGCGGGAAAAGGGGAGGGAAAATAAACCCCGCCCCACCCCACTTGTTTCATCACCAGCCTGAGCATAGGGACAGCTGCGGATTCTGACCGGGAGCTTCCCATTTGTTTGGGAGCTTTGGAAAAGGTCCAAGAAAAAAAACGGGAAAGGGGATTTGCAGGTGTGGGTGGTATTGGAATGACACCTTTGGGAAGTGGCACCTGGGAAGTTCTCGGCACTGCAGGGAGGTGGTACCAGAGCCAGACTGGAACATCCAGGCTCCGAATTACAGCATTATGGAATGGTTTGGGTGGGAAGAGACCTTCAAAATCATGGAATTCCAATCCCTGCCATGTGCAGGGACATCTTCCTCTATCCCAGGTTGCTCCAAGCCTCGTCCCATCCGGCCTTGGACACTTCCAGGGATGAGGCAGCCACAGCTCCTCTGGGAATTCCATTCTAGCCCCTCACCACCCTCCCAGGGAGGAATTCCATCCCCAATATCCCATCTATCCCTGCCTGCCGGCAGCGGGAAGCCATTCCCTGTGTCCTGGCACTCCATTCAAGGCAAAGAAAAGAAAAAGGAGCTCTGGGATTGGACCCAATGGTGACACAACTTCCAGAGATTTTCCCCACCACCAGCTCTGCTTTTTAAGGGAAACCTGCAGGAACCTGGAGAAGTTGTGGAGTCCCCATCCCTGGAATTTTCCAGGCCAGGCTGGATGGGGCTTGGAGCAACCTGGGATAGTGGGAGGTGTCCCTGCCCATGGCAAGGAGTGGAACTGGATGAGCTTTAAGGTTCCTTTCTCAACCCAAACTATTCCAGGATTTTAGGAAGGCGAGGGCCACCAAGCTGACAGCGAGCAGGGATTTTATCCTGGGAAAAGGAGAAGGGAGCACAGCAACAACACCCATCGTCCATCACCTCCCCAACTCCTTCCCAGCCCTCATGGAATGACAGACGAGGGAAGGGGGGTCAATCCACAAGGAATCAGATGAGCCAAGTGGCAAATCAACAACAGGATCGTGATGAGATCATCCGCAAAAATTACCCCGGGAGGTGTCAGGAATCGAATCCTACACGATTCCGTGTTGCCCTCAAGAGCCCCTGATCTCCGGCCCTCTCCAGCTCGGGATGCTTTTTTAATTTACGGGAATTGCATCTTGCCCGGAGCTTTCCATGACGAATTCCATCAATCCTACGCATCCGAACCGAATCTTAAAATTGGAAAGGCACCTGTGAAAGGAGCGAGGAGCTTCCCGAGGCTGCGGAGCGGAGGCCGAGCCAGGGCTGACGTTCCTGGCGTGAGTCGGATGCCAAGCTGGATGTTTCTGTAGGGACTCGACAAATCCAAGCGCAATCCCGAGCCAAGGAGGGTAAAGATAGATCCGGCACACCAGGACAAGCCCGCGGTTGGAGTCCCTCTTGTTCCGGGTTTTCCCCCTTTTTCCTCGTGTGCCATCTCCGTGTTCTCCCCCAGAAGTGATGCCCCCCCACTTGGGAGTATTGGGAGGAAAGTTGGGAATGGGATAAGGTTACTCGCTCCTGAGGGAGGGAGAAGGGGCTTGCTCACAGCTGGCATTCCCTCGTTTTCTCACAGGCAGCTAATTGGGAATTTTCATCACTCCTGCTGTTATATGTGGACACAAGAGATGGAAAAGGGAAAACGTGATGACTCGGAACAGGTGTTTTCATTAAGGATTTCAGCAGGAATATTTCCACAGCCTGCAGAAAGCAACTTCCAGGTGTCAAACCCAAGGCACGGCCCTGGAAAGGAGCAGTTCAGGACATTCCTCATTCCTTTTCCATGGGATGATTCCAGAGTTGAGGGATGAGAAAATCTCTGGAGATGTACAAATGTCACTCAAAGGAATAAGAACCACAAGTGTCACCTCAAAAATCTGTGGGATGCTCTTGGAATGTTCTTTTCTGTTTGTGACTACAGAAAACTTCCATTAATTTTCCTCCATTTGGAAAATAATAATATATGGAGTAGCACAGGGAGGAAATAAGTCTTAATTAGCAGGAATTCCAATTCCTTTAAGCAATCCTAGAGGAAAGAGAAAGATCTTTCCTCTCCTACACATTCCTGTCCCTGCATTCTGGCACTTCACACCTGCAAATATTCCTGTTACATAGAAAAATTGGACAGAAGAATGTCCCGGAGCATCACAGCCGTGGAGGTGGATCATTCCAGCCCTTCCCAGACCCACTGAGCCCAAGGACCTGCCAGGACCATGAGATGTGGGGTCACAACTTTTGTTCTAATTCCAGCTCCATCCCGATCCATGGGTGGCCTGGAGCGAGTCCAGAGGAGGTCACAGAGATGCTCCAGGGGCTGGAGAGAGGCTGGGAGAGCTGGGAATGTCCAGCCTGGAGAAGAGAAGGCTCCAGGGAGACCTCAGAGCCCCTTCCAGTGCCTAAAGGGGCTCCAGGAGAGCTGGAGAGGGACTTGGGACAAGGGCCTGGAGGGACAGGACACAGGGAATGGCTTCCCACTGCCAGAGGGCAGGGATGGATGGGATATTAGGAAAAAATTCTTCCCTAGGAGGGTGGAGAGGAATTGGAATGGAATTCCCAGAGAAGCTGTGGCTGCCCCAACCCTGGAATTGTCCAAGGCCAGGCTGGAGCAACCCGGGATAGTGGAAGGCGTCCCTGTCCACGGCAGCGGTTGGAATTGGATGAGCTTCAAAATTCCCAAACCATCCTTTGCCCATCCTGTGGATGAGGAAAGGCTTTGTTTTCCTGGATTGCCAAAGTGCCACTCGGAAATAAATCCTAAATTTCGGACAATTATTCACAGGACGTTTGTTCACAGGACCAAATCCAGACATGGATATTCCGACAAGTGCTGAATATTTCCAGTGTCAAAGCTTGGCTGCAACACAATCAGCGGCATTCCAAGGAATCATGGGAATCGCTTCTTCAACCTCTGTTCCTCCATTGCAGAAAAATTCCCTGAAATCCCACAAAAACCCAGGAAAGCAGCACTTACTATTTTCCATTACAGGTGTAAAATACTTGGAGCATTCCCAACAATTCCCAAGAGCTGATGAACAACATAAGGATTCATTTGTTCCCGGAAAGTGTCAGGGAGGGAAGTGAGCAGTGACCCAGAATCCACGAGCAAATAAAGATAATAAAGTGCTTTTTAGAGGGGTGATGCTCCTGCTTCTGCACTGAAATCCAGCGGGGAATGCTGCAAGGAACAGCAGAAGGAAAAGCAGGTTTGCAGGAAGGAAAATAAGGAAGAGTTATGGGATCAAAAGGAAATGCTCCATTAGTATTTCTCCTTAAATAACAACAGCCGTAATTCAGCCTATTCCAAGGGGTGACAACGTGACACTGGAGCTGGAGATGCTCTTGGGAACAACAAAACGACTTCCCGGGATAGCCTCTGGAGCGGGAATTGAGTCGGAGTTCAGATCTCCGTATTTTAATGGGATCGCTCCGCTGGCAGCTGCTCAGCATCCCGCAGCCATTGTCCGGGATCCCATCCCGGGAGGTGCCAAACAAATCCAAAACAAAGAGCTTTAATGAGTTGATTTTTCCTAACAATGCCATAATTGTTGAGATAACTAATTAATGCCGGCTGCAGCCTGGAGCAGAGCACTAATTGTGGAATTTTTAATCCATTCCTTCTCCTTTCACCCGCGGAAGGAGCTCCTACGAGATAGCAAGGAGGGAGAATTGTGGAGATGCTGCTGCTCCCCAACTCCTGTTTTCCATGCTCCAAGTGATGCTCCATGACCAGGATACAACTCATGGAAGCATCCAAAGGAACATCCCACAGGTGGGTATCTCATTTTTCCCTTCTCCCTGACTTTCACCTTAAGCTTTTTACTTCCCACATGCAACTCCCATTCTCTCAGGACTCAACACCCAAGAATTTTAGGGATAAACTTCCAAACCACCACCTCATCTTGTCCCTTTCTCCAGAGCTGTGGAAGAAGCGAACAAAAATCTCCCAGGAATGGGATGATGAAGGACGGAGCACAGATTCTCATGGAATTCAAACATGCATTTGCTTCCAGACAGGGAAATTCGGAGAAAATCCCAGGAAAGAGACTGGCTGGAAGGGAGACAGCTGGGAAAAGCAGCATTTTGGCCACATCGATCCAACAATTCCCTAATTCCCAGCTGAAAAGGGAAATGCCAGCATTGCTCCTTCCAGTCCTTTTTTCCCACTCCCATGCCAGCAGCTCTTCCCATGAAGCACTCCGAGATCCCTCTCTAATTATTTAATTTTTATCTCAAATTTTCAAAGGGAAAGCTAGGCAGAGAGAGGAGATGCTCATCCACGGATCACACCCACGTCCCAACAGATTTGAAGGATTGTAGGACGTGTCAGCTTGGGAGATGGGCCCCGGAACGCGCTGAATCCGTGGAGCGCATCCACGTGGCCCCGGATCTCCTCCGTAAATGTTTTCCAACACTTGTGACCCAGTTGTAATCCAAGCTGGGACCACCTTAACCTCCTTTTCCTTCTCGTTCATCCCAATTTTCCCTTTCCCAAGATGGGATCCTTTGGATGGGTAACGTCATGCTCCAGGATGGGGTTCTCCCATCGTACGGAGCCAATTAAGGGCATATTCCTAAGGAATTCTGGAGGTCAGCACTGTAATTCAGACAAACAGTGGAAGCCATTCTAAGGTGCTGAATGATTTAAAACACAAATTCCCTGCCCAGTCATTCCCGGGTGCCACCTGTCGGAGCTTGGAGCCTGAGAAAATGCCCAGGAATGAGCAGAATCCCAAGGCACAGCTCCGCTCCACCAACTGCCGTAAGGAAGAAGCTGCTAATGGCTCCTCACTTGCTCCAGGGATTATGTCATAGCTCAAATTGTATTCCCAAGGAATGGGGTTACCACATTCCAGAGGAACCGTGCTGGATACACACAGCAGCTTCCCAGGGGCTGGAAACAACACGGGCGGCACAAGAGCACGGGGAAGAAATATCCCGGTGGACACGTGGGGAAGTTTGCTCCAAAGACCCCTCTGGCCAAGCCCCTCAATTTTCAGATTTTTGGGAGAAGGGACACACTTCCTTTGGAGAAGGGACACGCGTGCTTTGGAGACTCTAGGACAAAAAAAGTTCCACAGGAAAAAAAAAAAATCCACAGAATCATGGAATGGTTTTGGGTTGGAAGGCACCTCCAAGACCGTCACATTCCAACTCCTGGGCCGTGGGCAGCGACACCTTCCACTATCCCAGGTTGCTCCAAGTCCTGTCCAACCTGGCCTGGAAAAGGCCAAAAAGGCAAAGGAGAGAGCACAAATTCCTTCAACGCCCTTTTCCAAGAGATTCCCACATTTCCAGGTGCAGATTTGCAGTCACAGATGCAGCTCCGTGGTCACTGCGATCCTCTGGTACCTCCCAGCTGTTTCAAGGGCCACCCCACATTCCAAACACATTCTTATCCCTAAAAACACACCTTCTCCTCATGCTGGGACAGAGAGGTCCCACCAATCCTCAGATCCAACTTCCCAGATTAAAACCTTTCCCTAAATTCTATGATTTTAGCACCGTATTTTAGACGAATCAACCTGAACATGAAAACTTCCAAGGATCCCAAATCATGACCAGTCCACATGAAACATTTCTATGAAATCCAGAAGAAAACAAGATTTAGGACAAGACTGAGGCCGATACATAAACCTGGTTTATTTGGAGAGTCAGCACTTCTCAAATCCACCCGATTGCACTGCGGGGACTCGGAGCTGCCAGAGAATGTCACCTGTCAAGGCCACTTAAGAGTGAGAGCGGCTCATCCCTGATGTTCCCATCCCGTAAATATTTCAAACAAAAACCAATTAACACCACTCCAGGCTGGAAAAAAAGCTGCTCCGCTCTTCTCCCTCGGAAATAAACTTTCCAAACTCGGAGAAAACTGGAGGGGAGGAAAAACAAGCCAGGATTTGATGTTTTTCCTTTCTGCCTGGATCCTTCCATCGCTCCTGAGGGAGAAGGGTGGCAAGTCCAGGTTTCCTCTCATGCCTTAAAACCTTGCTCACAAAATATCCTCAGCATCCTTCTTGCTGATCCAGCTCTCCCCAAGCCCTTCCTAGCACTGATCCTGAGTCCCTGCTTGTCACGGAGTTGATAAGGTTGGAAAAGCCCTCTAAGGTCAGTGAGTCCAAGAGAAGGGAATGGATTGAGAAGGGGCTGGAGAATCAGGAGTGGCTGAGAGACCTGGGAAAGGGGCTCAGCCTGGAGAAAAGGAGGCTCTGGAAGGACCTTCTCCCTCTGCAATTCCCTGACAGGAGGGTGGAGCCAGATGGGAGTCAAGATCCGCTCCCAGGGAACAAGGATGAAAGGAAACAGCCTCAAGTTGCACCAGGGGAGGTTAAGCTTGGATATCTGGGAAAAATTTCTCCATGGAAAAAGTTGACAAGCTCTGGCATGGCATTCCCAGGGCAGTGGTGGAATTACAACCCCTGGAAGGGTTCAAAAAATGTGCGGGTGTGGAACTTGGGAACATGGGTTGGTGCTGGGTTAATGGTTGGACTCGATGATCTTAGAGGCCTTTTCCAACCTCAATGATTCCATGATTTTTTTGGCCCTCATCCACCTCCCTCTGCCATCTCCAAACCCCTTTGGTTTTCTCCCCATTTCCTTTTGCTCGATCTCCCCAACGCCGCTCTGATCCTACAGGAATGGGGACCCATAGGATCAACAGCCACACCCAGGGAAGGGTGAGAGCACAGAATCCCGGAATGCTTTGGAAAGGACCTTAACGCTCATGCCATTCCCACCCCCCTGCCATGGGCAGGGACATTTTCCACTACCCCAGATTTCTCCAAGACCCATCCAACCTGTCCTGGGATGCTTCCAGAAATGGGACAACCACAGCTTCTCTGGGAAACCTGGGCCACGGCCTCTCCACCCTCACGGGGAAGAATTCCTTCCCAATAGGTGAGATTTTTGCCCGGATCCCACACCACTGGGATCTGCCTGAGGTTTTTTTTTCCAGATCTCACCCATCTTTTTTCCCAGATCTGCTCTTCCCATCTCCCAGGCAGGAAAACCCAGGAACAGCAGTAAAATCATTTATCCCAAGGTTATGGAGGTCTAGCAACACTAAAGACACTTTGGTTTTAATCAACTCCAAATGGATTTGAAGGACATTCCCTAGGTACTCCAGAGATTGCTAGTATTCCAATTTAAGAGTATTTCCAAATGGCAAACACCTTTTTAGGCCATCAGAAATTCCAGAACAGGGAAAAGAAATTCCTCCTGTCTCCCAGTGTCTTGGATGAATCCCCTTTTGATCCTCGTTGATTTGAACATAAAAGTTTTTTATTGGTGGTTTTGCAGGAATTTGTTTTGTTTTCCTTGATTTTTTTTTCCTTCCTAAATAAAAATAAAACAAATCATCCCAAACTTCATCCATCCACACGCACTGGAAGGAAAAATCCCATCTAGACTTTTTCACTCAGCTGCCACATCCAATTATTCTCTCCAGGCCATGTGTCAGGCACCATCTCCTAAATCTATGGAATACTGAAACAGCAGGAGAGTCAGACTTCCAGCCCTCATCCCACCAGTGACCTGAATGAACTGGGAGCCGACTGGTTGGCAGAACTGGAAGGGAAAAAAACACTCCCTGAAAAATTTCTGACATTCCTTCATTTTCCTCTTCAATAATCCACGGGGTATCCAAGAGCATTTGGAGCTGCAAATCCTGACTGGAGCCCAAATTCCAGGCTGGATGGGGCTCAGAGCAACCTGGAATAGTGGAAGGTGTCCCTGCCCATGGCAGGGGTTGGAATTCCATGATCTTGAAGGCCCCTTCCAATCCAAACCATTCCATGACTCCATGATCCTAAACTCCTTCGGAGTACTTCTTATACAGGGTTTACAGGGAAAGCCACCCACTAAAAATCCCTCAGGGATCCTTTGGATAGGATAAAATATCCTTGTCTAGTGAGAAACTGGAACCTTATGGGATTTCTCCTTTTCCCAACGCAGCACATTCGCAGCAATTCCAGAATTCATTTAAACTTGAAAACTGGGAAATTACCTCAATCCTACAGGCTCCCAGATTTGGGAAAAGTTTTTAAACCATATTGACAAGTCCACTCCTGCCTTGAATTCCAAGGATAATGCTGCTCCATTAAGTAACCCGGCCACTCTGCTCCCATGAATATTTAAAGGAGAAAAAGCAAAGCATTAGGGAAGGAGGCAGCCTGGAATGTGCACTAAGATCCCCAGGAAGAGAGGACAGGACAAAGGAAACGTCAGCACAGCCAAAGTGGTCGCTGTGATGTCCAGGATTGGGTTTTAAGAGGATGGAATGGGAAGAGAAAAGTCTTTTCCGACACCACTTAGCGTGGAATGAGCCCTTCGGAACAGGCATCGACTGACACGCAACAACGGGAAGTGGATCCATGGTGAGAATCCAATAATGGAAATGCAACAAAGAGGAAAATGTCCTTTCAGTTGAAAGGTAAAATTGGCCGGGATTTGTGGGGATGGAATAGCACGGCAAAAAAAAAAAAAAAAAAATTGGAATTGATGTTTCCTACCTCAGGTTACCAGAAATCCTGAAAAATCTGGGAACGTGTTATGTTAAGGAATGAAATTTTAAAAAAATAACAGGAATAAATCTGAATTATTCCTTCCAGTACCTAAAGGGGCTTCAAGAGAGCCAAAGAGGGACTTGGGACAAGGGATGGAGGGACAGGACACAGGGAATGGCTTCCCACTGCCAGAGGGCAGGGATAGATGGGATATTGGGAAGGAATTCTTCCCTGGGAGGGTGGTGAGGAACTGGGATGGAATTCCCAGAGAAGTTGTGGCTGCCCCTGGATCCCTGGAAGTGTCTAAGGCCAGGCTGGATGGGGCTGGGAGTAACCTGGGATCGTGGAAGGTGTCCCTGCCCATGGCAGGGGAGTGGGACAGGATGGTCTGAAAGGTCACTCCCAACTCCCACCATTCTGTGATTCTGGGATACTCCAAAAGAGAAATCAAATTCCATGTCCAAATTCCCAACCACTGCTGTCAGGCACAGGGTCAAGGCACAGAGCGAGAGCAAAGTCCAGAATCATGGAACTGAAAGCTGGAAAAGAGCTCCAAGATCATCACGTCCAAACCTCAGCCCAGCACCACCACCATGACCACCACTAATCGCTGTCCTCAAGTGCCAAATCCACACATCCACACGTTTTTTGGATGCTTCCAGGGATGTGACTCCCCCACTTCCCCAAGACGCCCATTCCAATGCTTTACAACCCTCTCCATGAAAAACATTTTCCCAACACACAAACTAAAGCTCCCCTGGCACAACTTGAGGATGTTTCTTCTGATCCCGTCCCTTATTCCCAGGCAGCAGATCCCGATCCCCATCTGATTCCACCCTCAGGGAGTTGTGGAGACGGAAAAGGTCCCCCATGAGCCTCCTTTTCCCCAGGCTGAGCCCCCCCAGCTCCCTCTGCTGCTCCTGGTTGCTCCAGACCCTTCCCCAGCTCCTTTCCCTTCCCTGGATATGCTCCAACCCCCTCAATGTCCTTCTTGTCATGAGGGGCCCAGAATTGATCTCAGAATTCCAGGTGCTGATCCCAGCTCCACTTCAGAGCCCATGACATGAAACAACGTAAAACAGGCTCCTGCTTCCATCAAAAAGCCCAGGGAACCTCCAGCCTGGAGATCTCCAGCCTGGCAGCAGCAGAGGTTTCCCATCTCGATTTCAGTCCGGAATTCTTCGCTACATTTTACTACTGGGCTTGATGCTGCTCCCACAGCATCCGTGTGGGAATTAAGGAGGTTCCACTCAGGAATGTCTCTAAGTCGAGACACTAAATAACCCTGGAGCGGGGGCAGTGTTCCCTCAGGGAATGACAGCAATGCTGGGAGCACCAAGGAAGAGGAGCTGAGCATTCCCTGTGCTAAGCTGAGGCACGTGAGAGCTGGGCCGGAGCAGGGGGAAGGAGCAGGGATCCCACTGGGCAGGGAGAGAGGGAAAAATAAGGAAATAAAGGGAAAAAATCCAGGCACGGGATCCTGGGGTTTAGGTTATTGATGAGTCCAAGGGGTTGGAATGTCTTAGATGTGTCCAGAAAGTGAGGGAAGCAAACAAAAGGAAGCCATGGAGTTGCTGCAGGGGATGGAGGCTGGGAGAAAAGGGAAGATTTTGGAGAGACCTCAGAGCCCCTTCCAGTGCCTAAAGAGGCTCCAAGAGAGCTGGAGAGGGACTTTGAACAAGGGATGAAGTGCCAGGACACAGGGAATGGCTTCCCACTGCCAGAGGGCAGGGTGAGATGGGATATTGGGAAGAAATCCTTCCCTGTGAGGGTGGTGAGGAGCTAGAATGGAATTCCCAGAGGAGCTGTGGCTGCCCCATCCCTGGAAGTGTCCAAGGCCAGGTTGGAGCAACTCCAGGTCCTGGGGCTGCGTCCACTCCCAGCCCATTTGCCACAGGGATGCTCCAGCCCCTGAAGGGAGGCAGGAATAACTCCCCACGTAAACACAACCTCCTTTCGGAGTTATTCCGCCTGTTGGGAATCGCAAGCACTGGCACCTGTTTATCTCGAGGGGCCAGGCAGGGCCTGGGGAAGAGATAAACAAGGATATCAAGTTCAGGATGCTTCTCCACAAAGCCGCTTTCCACACGTTGTGTCCAGGCCATGGAATGTCTGTCACCCACGCCCTGCCCGGCCCTGCAATGAGAGTGGTGACAGTGGGAGAGTCGCTGGGGCTGGGCATCCCCCTGCTCCGGGGGGTGGAATTGCTCAGGAGCAGGGATCGCTTTACCAGCATTGTATGTCTTGGTTTTCCTAAACCCCTCGGGCTCAACAAGTGTTTGTTCCATTCGTGCGCTGTCCTCACCTGTCCTTTGCAGGCCCCATCCTCCCCGATCCCAAAAAACCGGGGAGGGGATGGATGTGCTACAAAATCCAATCAAGCAGATGATTCCCAAGGCCTGGAAAGAAACTGCAAAGTCTAGTGTGCCTGGGTGGATTTTATCACTGATTCCTCCATGTCTGCGGGCAGCACAAAGGGGCAGGATCCCGGCGGGCTCATGATCATGAAATCATGGAATGGTTTGGGTTGGAAAGAACCTTAAAGATCATCGCATTCCAACTCTCTGCCACAAGCAGGGACACCTTCCTCTATCCCAGGTTGCTCAAATTCCCATCCAGCCTGGCCTTGGACATTTCCGGGCATGGGGCAGCCACAGCTTCTCTGGGAATTCCACTCCAGTCCCTCACCACCCTTACAAGGAAGAATTTCATCCCAATATCTCATACAACCCCATCCTCTAGCAGTGGGAAGCCATTCCCTGTGTCCTGGCCCTCCAGGTCCTTGTCCCAAGTCCCTCTCCAGCTCTCCTGGAGCTCCTTTAGGCACTGGAAGACGCTCCAAGGTCTCTCTGGATCCTTCCTTCCTCCAGTCTGGACACTCCCAGCTCTCCCAGCCTGTGAAGTTCCAGGGTTCAGCCAGATCCGACCCTCATCCCACAGAGGCACCAACAGCAGCTCAGAGGTCAAAACTCCTTAAAAACAACCGGCAGCAGCATGGAAGAACACTTGGGAAGCAGCGGATGGGGGATGGATGTGCTGCAGGCCATCAGCTGGAGAAGGGAGAGCAGGGATCTTACCACCGCTTCCATTCTTTCCCGAAAAAGCTCCAAAGGGATTTTAGTGCTCAAAGTAAGAACTTCAGCCCTGGAGCAGGTTAAGTTACTTCCTTAGAGCCATGGACATGGTGGAACCTCTGGATGTCTCTGGCTCAACCAGAGCTCCACGGACACCAATTCCTCTCCCTCTTCCCAGATCTGAAACACTTCCAAAGGCAGAGACTCCACAGCTCCCTGAGTTAAGCCCAGTGCCCTCAACCTCTTCCTCTAGGTCACATTCCCAAAGTAATCTCAAAATCCATTGGAATCACCACTTTGCATCCTTCTTGAACTGGGACGGCCCAAAGCAACCACTGGTTACCAGTACGGCCCCACCAGTGCCACAAAGAGGGTTAATACCAGCTGGAATTCTGGGATTCCCAAGCCCCATTTCGGGGCTCTGGGTCCACTGGGATCTGAAATCCTATGCAAACAATGAATCCAAATTCTCCAGAAAAAAATGAAGAAATTGGTGAGAAGGTCTGTACAATTCCAGCAATCCAAGGAAGGCCATCTCTTCCTGTCAAAGGGAATCATGGAATGGTTGGACTGGAAAGATCTTAAAGCTCAACCAGTTCCACCTCCTGCCATAGGCAGGGACACCTTCCACTATCCCAGGTTGCTCCAAGCCAAATCCAACCTGGCCTTGGACACTTCCAGGGATGGAGCAGCCACAGCTTCTCTGGGAATTCCATTCCAGTTCCTCCCCACCCTCCCAGGGAAGGATTCCTTCCCAAAATCCCATCTATTCCTTCTCTTCTTCAGCTTATCTACATTTATCCATTTCTTTAGGGCACTTCATCCTTCGAATATTCCCACTGGAGACTCAACTTCCCCTACATGTCAGGAATGTCTCCAAAACCACCACTGACTTAGACCCACAATTTGTGGAGTGATAGTTCCTTGATTAATTATTATTTAGACTGTTCATATTTAGGAAGGCAACTTCATTAACCCCACGGAAGGGAGGGTTAAAATTAAGAAAGAAATAAAAATCCAGCTGCCATATTGAAAGTCCATTAAGCCAGGAAAGGACCCAACTTTGGTGCTTCTAAACATCAATTATTCCGGAATAATTAATTAGCAGAGCTCTAACAATACATAAAATCACTCGCCTCTGACTCTTCTGATAATTTATGCAAGATTAAAGTATCGCTGTGGTTGCCTTTTCTGGTGCCTAATTCAGCATTTTCTTTTTCCTTATGGAAGCAAGACTCCAGATTTAACTGCTCTAATGCCCTTTTACAGTGTTTGCTGTAGTAAAATCTAACAGCCACTCCAGCAGGCGAGCCGGGAAATGATGGATCACGGAAGCTCACGGAAAGGGGAGCACCGTAAAATGCCCCAGTTAATGTGGAGAGAGCAGAGTAAATCTTGTTTTAAAAACAGAGCGGGATCTCTGATGGACTCCTTTCACCCCATCAAACTCCCTTTTGATTCGCTTCCTGATAAGGAAGGACTCCACTCCTTGGATTCCTGATAACAGGGAAAGCATTTGGAAGTCAGCGCTGCTAAATTAAAGTCACCAATCACCGCAAACACCTCGACCCAGCCAGGAACCAACACTATTTGGGTGGCAGGTTGGGCTCTTCTTCAAAAGGAAAGAATTCCCTGCTTTTTTTAATCCCAAAAAGAGCATTTGGCACTGCTCCACCCGAGCCCTTGGATTCAAGCACGTCTTTGCCACCCCAAAGCTGGATAAAGAATGGGTTGAGAGCAGCCACGAGGAGGACTTCGGGGTGTTGGTGGATGAAAAACTGGACGTGCCCCATCCATGTGTGCTCACATCCCAGAAATCTAGAGATCCAGGTCCCAGGCTCATCCCACAGCGTAGGCAGCAGGGNAGATATTGGGAAGGAATTCTTCCCTCTGAGAGTGGGGGGGCACTGGAATGGAATTCCCAGGGAAGCTGTGGCTGCCCCATCCCTGAAGTGTCCAAGGCCAGGCTGGACAGGGCTTGGAGCAATCTGGGATAGAGGAAGATGTCCCTGTCCATGGCAGGGGATTGGAACTGGACGATATTTAAGATTCTTCCCAAACCATTCTGTGACTCCACGGAAAAATCAAAGTTTGACGGCACATCCCACTCACTCAGCCTTCCCCGAGCTCTCTCGGGGGAGAGAGATGGCACATCCCACCCAAGGACAAAATGTCCCGGGACATTTGCCGGTGCCGTGAGGAACAACACGGAGTTTCCCATCGCAACCAACGCTGGAGTTTACAGCCCACAATAAGTCTCCAAGAATTCCCGTGCCCTTTTCCAATGGAGAGCCCCCGAGGGCAGCTTAAGTGCCGATAACATGTGGGATCAGCTTTGGAACTGATCCCGTCCAGACATCCACACAAAATCCCCGCTTGACACCGCTCCAAACAATCCAAAATAGAAACGCCCCCCGAAAACCGCACGCGTGGGGATTATCCAGAGGCACAGGGGAGGAGGAAACGTTCCTTGAACTCAAATTTCCTGAGGGATGACAGCAAAATTCCCGTTGACAAGCGAAGTCAAGGCATTTCCCCATCCCTCAGGCTGAAGCAGAAACTCCAGCAAAGCTGCTGGAACAGCAGAGTTTTGTAGGACTCGGGAGATGCTGCCGAGTCCACAAATCCCTTATTCCAGGTGCACTCCAGCATCTGTTCCGTATTCTGAGGGGTTTTACTCAATTCCAGTGCTTCGTAGAGCACACGGAGTGATCCAGCAAGTCCTGGAACGTGCAGCTTAACTCAGTTCAGCAGCCAGGGAGAGGAATTTCCCTACGACGCTTCTGAGTCGTTACAGGGAAAATCAAATGGGAAGATTTCCATGAGAAAATTAAAAGAATAAGGGTGTAAACAGGGATTTGGGAAAGAACGGGAAGCAGAAAAGCAGAACAGAGAAGCCTACACAGGTTTTACGGGGAATTGAGCATCTGCCAGGGCGGGATTTTGGGAATCCTGACAGAGCAGTGGAGGATACTCTGATCACCCACGCCAGCATCAGTAATTCCAACTGTGACTGTGTCGGGAATACCATCAGACAGTTTATTAAGCGGGACAAAATAGCAAAAGGAAGGGAAAAAACAGGGAGAAGGGACTCATTGTCACTTTTCAGGTTATGTTGGTTTTTTTCAAGTGCCTTAAACACCCACTGTTATTTTTCTTATTTTTATTTAGGAGCCAAAGGAAAGACAAGCAGAGGGATAAGAGGGACCAGCACTGAAATTCCGCCCAATTCCAAATAGCAGGTCCAAAACTGGTTTAAAAGGTTCATTTTTGGTTGGATTAGGAGACTCTTAAAGGCCTTCCAAGCCAAAGCATTCCATGGACAAACAAATATCCATTTCCAAGATAAAGATCTATTTCCAAGAGCATGGAGCAACAAGACAAGTGGGAATTGCTTAAACTGAGAGGAGGTTCAGATGGGATATCGGGAAGCAATTCTTCCCTGGGTGGGTGGTGAGGTCCTGGTTGCCCAGAGAATTTGTGGATGCTCCATCCCTGGAAATATTTAAGGCCAGGCAATCCCCAAGAGGCCAAATGAGGAGTTCATGACCTACTGCTCTGTTTTCCGTTTTTTATCCCTCTGTTTTTTTTCCCTGTCTATTTTAGTTCCGCACCGTGCCATCCCTGAAAGGTTTGGATTCTTAGACAAAGCCCCCCCACAGACTTGGAAATATCAAGGGTCAGAGCCAATGGAAGGATCTCATCCATCCCCAAAGCCAAGTATTTTTCCTATTAGTGTATAAATAGACTATTCCCCAAAGAGCTGCTGGCTACCAATGAAATCTCCCAATCCAACAGAGCTGGAGCTGCACACGGTACAGGAGATGCTCTAAAATAGGGATTGAGGTAAAAATATTGAGGTAAAACTACCTAAAATAGGGATTGAGAGGTGACTTTCATTAAAACATGGCACGGTTTGGGTGGGAAGGGACCTTCAAGGTCATCTCTTTCCACCATCCTGCCGTGGGACACATTCCAGACTGCTCCAAGTCCCATCCAACCTGGCCTGGAACACTTCCAGGGATGTGGCTTCCACAACAAATTGAGTGTGCAGGTTGAATTCTGCGGGGAAAGAGACACTCAGGAATTGTCCCTTCAGGATCCCCATCTCCCTCCGGATGTTCCCTCTGTCGCAGTCACCGATTTCCCCGATCCCAAATCCAACGTCTACACAACGAACACTTCCTCGAGCAAGGCCCACCTCCTCGCTCCCGGCAGGCTATTATTTTTAAAAGAAGGCTCTGCAAAGAGAATTCCCAATCCTGGCTCCACGCCTGCAGCTCCTCTTGCAGCTCGGGACAAGTCACCTGGAAATGCCAAGTCAAGGCGGAAACCCAAAACCGTTACTGATGACCGCTGACGTAACCGGGGCCGGCAAGGAGCCAAGAATGTGAACTTTCCCCAATTCCTGAAGGAGTGAGGAGCCACTTCGGCAGCCACGCTCCACCCCTGGCTCCCAAGGACAAGCCAGAGGGAAGAGAGAGCTGGCAATGGAATGATTTCCGGGCAAGGTCAAACCTAGATGGGACAGAGGAGCGACGCTCGCCTTTGAGCAGTGACCTTGGAAGGGTTTGGATTAGCTGGAAGGAATTCCGGAAAATGGGAGTAATGATGGAGCGAAGAAAAAGATGTGATGAACTCCAAGGAGTTCTGTGTGTGATCCAAAGGGCTTCCCCGAGGGAAGGGATCAAGAGCTTAACTCGGCCGTAACGCAATCAGAGGCGTCGCCTCGAAGAGCAGCAAGACCTCGCGCAACTCAAAAGAAAAAACAAATAAATATAAAATAAAACACAAAACAAGGAAAAAAACCTTCAAAAATTCCCTCAATTGCTGTCCCACTGGGAATCAACCTGCTGGAAACATTAAGGAAAAAAATAGGAGAGGGGATAAAATCCAGGGCTGAGATTTACAGAGCTGCCAGAGGGATCCAAACACCCGGTGTCAATAAAATTATCAGCAGCTGAGCATTCGGATGCCACCCATAACTTGCTCCTCACCATTTACACCCCCTTTACTCGCCCGAGTAATGCAAGGCAGCTCCTGCCACTTTTGCCTCCAGCGTTTTTCCAAGCAAACACTCCTTGCCCAGCCCGACCCCCTCATGCCACATCCTAGGGAGCGAGGAGAGAAATGAGGGTTTAGGGAATTTTCTGGAGGGTGATTCTGGCAGTGAAGAGCTGGAGAAGCTTCTGCGGACGCAGAGTGAAGCGGGTCTTAGGAATCCTGTGGAATTTCTCTGTAGGAAGATGGGAATATGAACAGGATTCCTTCTGTTTGGCAGTTTCAATACTGGGGTGGCAACACAGGAAAAGCAGGAAGCTGATAACACAAACCACCGGCTTATCTCAGTTTGGAGCAGGAGAAAGGGGAAGATAAGCAGGGAAGGAATATTTTGAAGGGGAACAACACAAAAAAAAGTTGGATGTAGTGGATCCAACAAGGATGTGCTCCCAATTTACTCCTCCTCTGGCCACGGAGTTGCACAGTCACAGATGGGGAATTCCAACAATTCCCCATCTATTTATGCTGAAGGAGGAAAGGTTTAGCGGAATATTGGGAAGGAATTCTTCCCTCTGAGAGTGGGGAGGCACTGGAATGGAATTCCCAGAGAAGCTGTGGCTGCCCCATCCCTGGAAGCGTCCAAGGCCAGGCTGGACAGGGCTTGGAGCAGCCTGGGATAGTGGAAGGTGTCCCTGCCCAAGGCAGGGTGATGGAACTGGATGATCTTCAAGGTCCCTTCCAACCCAAACCATTCTGGGATTCTAAATTCAAGGACGAACCACCCACCTCTCCCAGGAAAAAATCCAAAAGCTCCTTAAAAACTCCTTTAATAGCCAGACTTGGAGATCACAGCAGGAAAAGGGAGCCAGGCTTTGAACCCAGGACACAGCAAAGTAAGTTGACCCTTGAGGTCCCTCCCAACCCAAACCATTCCACAATTCCAAGTTCGTCTCAAGCAGGACACGACCGGTCTCACACGGAACCATCCAACCTGGCAAGCGCCGAATTATTTAAGGAACAAACACAACATAAATAAGGACAAGTCCCTGGAGAACCTCACTCCTGCTTCCTCCATCTCCCGCTTCCAGGCAGCTGTGACCGCGCCGAAGCAATCTCGGAGCAGTCCTGCCTGGAAGGGGACATTACAGAGGGGGAAAAGACACGGAGGAGCCTCTTTGTAATATTCCATGATCCCCCCGGGCGAGGCGCGGAGCCGGCGCTGCTGAACGCTGCACTTTTGGATTCAATTAAAGTGATTATCTGTTGTGCCAAATAAATTGTGTCCAGCATCTATCCTGCAGGATTTTACACCTCCAGCCTCATTATTCCCTAACTGTTTCCTCCTGTTTATGCTCTCTCCAATTAAATTGCTGATAATATGAGCCAAAATAAAAAACGAGCGCACCTTGTCCGGAGAAAATTGATTCCCTTTTTTTCCTGCACCGGGCGATTGCCAGGTTTTATATACTCTGTTCCTGGCGATCATTAGTAATTCAATTTTCTTTTTATTAGCCCCCTTATCTGCTGAGCAATATAGTGGCAGAGCTGACCTCTTTCGCACGGGTAAATGTTTAAAATCTTTTCCCTGATTAATTTTGCCAGTTAAGGAAAAGAGGAGAAATGATCCGGCTCTTTGCCATCACAATGAATAAAGCTTAATGTTGATTGTGATGGAATTTCTAATGCCAAGGAAATTGATTGAACGCAGCAATTACCCCGCAATAGGAACTCCAGGGAGATGGGATGGTTTTCTCCCCGGCCGTAGCCTTTTGGTTATTTAAAACAATCCAATTTGCAAGGATAATTATATATTAGTGTTTTATCTGCCACCGGGAATGAACATGGGAATTTTGATACTGGCCCGGCATTAGCAGGTTATTGCTGCAAATTACTCCAGATCTGCTTTCTTTCACATAAAGACGAAATTAGGCCATCAATAACCAGAAAAAGGTGGACTGAGGAGATGGGAGAGGCACGAGTGCCCTCTGCAGGGCTGTGTGTGCTTCCCAAAATCCCCAACTCTCCTGGAAAAGCCCCCGGTTCTCCTGCAAAAATCCCCCCAGTTTTCCCACACCACACTCTTGTTCTCCTCATCCATACATTTGCCACATCTCTGACGTCAAAATATATTTTTAAAAAATCAATAAATCTTCCTTTTGAAGCGCTTAATTCTAGTTTTTCCTTAGGAAAAAGCCCTGGGAATAAGAAATGACAGCTGGGATGCCCAAGCACGATGAGCCACGGAACGGTGAGGGAAAGTTCCCAACTACCAGAAGTCACCTGTCTGTCATCAAAAAATAAGTTGGGAAAAAAGCCTAATCCTTCAAGAAATCCCAGATAAAGATAGGAAAAAGCCGTTGGAAAAGCGTGGGATTCCCATACCCTCTGGCATGGGACTTCCAGGACGTGAAAAGCAGGAATATCCCGCTGTTATCACATCTGGATCACTCAAACCTCACTTAGAAGTTGGTTTTTCCCTCAAAACTGGTGAGAAAAAGACGCCATCCCTGCACTTCCGGGAATATTCCATCTTCAGTTTGGAGAAAGCGGACAAAGGATTCCCAAGGTGATGGGACAGGACATGGACAAAAAGCTCATCTGGTATTTAGAGTGGCTGGGAGAGCTTGGAATGTCCAGCCTGGAGAAGGAAAGGATCCAGGGAGACCTCAGAGCCCCTTCCAGTGCCTAAAGCATCTCCAGGAGAGCTGGAGAGGGACTTTGGATAAGGGATGGAGTTCCAGGACACAGGGAATGGCTTCCCACTGCCAGAGGCCAGGGACAGATGGGATTTGGGAAGGAATTGTTGTCTGTGAGGGTGGTGGGGCACTGGAATGGAATTCCCAGAGAAGCTGTGGCTGCCCTAACCCTGAAGTGTCCAAGGCCAGGTTGGATATCCCTGGGGTAGTGGAAGGTGGCCCTGCCCATGGCAGGGGTTTGGAATTCCCACATCTCCAAGGTCCCTTCCCACCCAAACCATTCCATGGTCTTATCCAATACATTGGCACCCACGACCTTGATGGTCCTTGTCGGTCCTCCAGCTTTTCCCTGGATAAGGGGAGAAGCAACCACTGCCTTTTATCCCTGTTCCATCACATCCCTGAGGATCCCAGAGGCGATGGAGGCAGCCTGACCTGGAACTTCCTCACTGCTCCAGCATCCCATTGGAAAAGCTTCCAGTTGGGACACACTCCAACATCTGAGCTGTTATTAAACATTCCACTTAATCAAGTATTTCGGAATTAATTGGTAAGAGCTGCAGGCAGATTGCTCCTGGGAACAGCCCAAATAATCCCAAGGGAATTCCTACCAGTCTGCCACTTTCCATTGGCTCTCTGATCCCGAAATAAAAGCATTTCCCACAGAGGGAAGTGCCTCTGGATACAAAGCATGGGGAAACACCAATTCCAATCCAACACTCAGCAACGGCTGGAAGATTTTCCCCACTGACGAGATCCAAGCAGATCAATTTGGGTCCAAGAAGGGAACTGGAAAGCTGGGAGAGAGACCAAGACTTGGGAAAAGCAGGAATAATGCCTTGTACAGCTCATAGAGCTGTGCCACAGATCCCAAAATCCTGTGGAACGGGACAAACAGGAAACCAGCCAGGATGCGTCACCACGGGCCCCACATCCGTGGGGATGGAAGGGGCTGATCCAGCTTTTCCAGCTGTGCAGGAAGTTGGGAACATTCCTCCTCTCTGTCTTTACGTTCAGTGTTATCCCAGAAATGGATCCACCTCCCTGCTCCGTTCCTGCCCCACTCAGCTCCCAGTGTATCCCAGTAACCCTATTTACTTCCCTCACACTTGTCCAAGGAGAAATGGAAAAGACTGGAAATTCCACCGCTTTGTGCTGATTAATATCCACAATATTTTGCTGGGATTAATATCCACGCTTTGCCCCAAAAGAAAAATCAAAACAACCTTCCCAAAACCTCTTGGATAACCTGGGAGGCAGGAATTGAATCCACAAGACTTCATTTATTCCCAGCTCCCTGTGGAACCAGAAGACACCAACACTGCATCCATAATTATACATTTAGAGGGAACACCAGGAATGCAGGAGCTGTCCCAGTCCCTGTGAGCATCCAGGATCTCCCAGACTCGGGAATATCCCTGCCCCATCCATCACCCAATAACCTTCTCCTACTAAACCTGGGAAAAAAAACAACCCACAGGAGTCCTGGAGCATGTGGAGGAACAGCCCTGGAATAACTCCACAGCTTTCCAAACCCAGAGTTTAAAAATATTCCAACACATGAAGCTGCGAATCCTCTGCCTGGGATCGAAGCTCTCCAAGAAAAGTCTTAAAGTACAAAAGGATTCAAATACAGAAAGTCAATTGCAATCAAAGGGAGCAAATCCAAAATTGACCGAGGGAATTTCAAGGCAATCCGGGTTCTTCCTGAGTTTCTCTGCAAAGGACAAGGTGCCACACAGAGAAGCATCTGCCAGGAAAGGCTGGATAACCGGATCCACTTTTGGAGGGGAGAATGAACTCCCTGCTCTCCCAAGGTCACTTCCAGACCTCTTCCCTTTTTTTCCTTCCTTTCTCCAACTTTCTTTACTTGCCAACTTCCCAAAGCTGGGAGCAAAACCAGATTCCTGCTTTATTTTTTCATCTCCTTTCAGTTAAAATCAAGATTTCAGTATGAGAACGTTCCCCTCAATCAAGGAACTGGGATTCCAAACAAGCTGATATCCCTGGAATCAGCGCTGCCTCGATTCCCTCCAAGGTTAAAATGCTGCAGCAATCCCAAATTGCTCCGTGTCTCCAGAGCTTTCTGTCTTTTCACGGAATCATGGAATGATTTGGGTTGGAAGAACTTAAAAATCATGGAATTCCAACCCCCTGCCATGGGCAGGGACACCTTCCACGATCCCAGGGTGCTCCAAACCCCGTCCAACCTGGCCTTGAACATTTCCAGGAATGGGGCAGCCACAGCTTCTCTGGGAATTCCATTCCAGCCCCTCACCACCCTCACAGGGAAGAATTCCTTCCCAATATCCCATCTAACCCGGCCCTCTGGCAGTGGGAAAACCATTCCCTGTGTCCTGCCACTCCAGGCCCTTGTTCAAAATCCCTTATCCAGGAAAACTCAACAAAATCTCAACGGAGCTGTTTGAACATCAAATAATCCCAAAATGTAACTCGAGACAAATCCCAGCTACGTCGTAGTCCAAACCCCTCTCCCAGCTCCAGCAAGTCCCACAGGGAATTTCACGGGGCCAAAGGGAAAATGTGCCTCGTATCCATCTGAAACAACCGAATCCCAGCTGGAGGAAGCCTTTTATCCACAGAAATATCCCCAGGGAACAGCAAAACCAGACTGGGAGCCACCAATATCCCAACAACACTCCAGACACTCGGAGGTGCCACTCTGAGCTCCGAGTTCTGCTCCAAGGCAGCAGGACATGGATGCAAATTCCCCGTTCTCAAACATGATGGACTCAGTATTCCACTAATTATTGGTGTTTTAAGCAAATTAGATCCAAAACTGGGCATGGCACTGGGATACAGGTGAGAGATCACATATTCCTGCCCCTGCCAACCTCTTCCTTCCTGGAAAACCTTCCTGAAAATCCAGGGAATCCCCAGGAAAAGCAGGAAACAGCTTTTGTGTGAAGATTGCAAAGGACAACATGGATACAGAGTCAAACTTCTCCTCAGTGTTTGCTCCCGGACCAACAACACCTCCAGGAGGACTCGGCAACACCTTCCCAACTCCGAAAACCCTTGGAATCACTCCACGGAGTCAGTGAGCCCTTGGAATGCCTGTTCCTACCTTCCTTGGCAGCCACCTGTGTCCTGGTCACTGGCATCCGGCAGAGCCGGTGCTTGGAAATCTGCACCAGGCCCCGGGGCGAGGAGCGTTTGGGCGTCGCCGAAGGTTTTCCCCGCACGGAATTTCTCCTCCGGAGGTGGAAGCGGCTCTTCAGAGCTGTGGTGGGGGAGATGTTCTTCTTATCCGCGGGGGAACTGGGAAAGGGAACGTCACACGGTTAGGAGGGAGCAGGGAAGTGACCAAAACACTCCTGGTGTCCTTCTCCAGAGCTTCAAGAGGAATCAAATCCCAGCAGGATTCTCCTCTGGCTGAGGGGGAGGAGGAGCTCTGAACAGAAAATTCCAAGGAAACGGGCAAATGTGAGGAATTCCTGGCAAGGAACAGATGGAGAATGAGGAGTTTGACAGCCAAACTCACTCGCTGCCTTCTGCTCAACAGATGTGAGGGATTGAATCATGGAATCATGGAATTGTTTAGGTCAGAAAAGACCTCTGAGGTCATCAAGTCCGAGCATTCCCCAGCAGTGCCAAGGCCACCACTGACCATGTCCCCAAGTGCCACATCCACAGGGATGTTAAATCCCTCCAGGGATGGGGATTCCCAATGCCTGACCACCCTTTTCAGGAAGGAATTTTCCCAATATCCAAACTAAACCTCCCCTGGAGCAACCTGAGGCTGTTTCTTCTTGTCCTGTTCCTTGCTCCCTGGGAGCAGATCCTGATCCCTCCTGGCCCCACCCTCCTGTCAGGGAATTTAGGGAGCCAGAAGGTCCCTCCTGAGCCTCCTTTTCTCCAGGATGAGCTCTCCCAGCTCCCTCAGCCACTCCTGCTGCTCCAGACCCTTCCCCAGCTCCATTCCCATCTCCGGATCCCCAATATCCTGCCCCCAGGATTTGAGCAGCCTCAGCAGTGCCCAGCACAGGGGGATGATCCCTTCCCTGACTCTGCTGGAATTTACCAAGGTGTGGGAGGCCTCCCTGAACTGCCCAAAAATCCCAAACATTCCCAGCTTCTCCAGGCTGCTCCAGAGCAGTTTTCCCAGCACAACCCACCCACTGACAGTTTTCCACGCAAAGCAGGAGGGCAAGGCAAGGATGGAAACCTGCTGGGAAGCACTGAAGGGACCTGGGAAACAGGAGCAGGAATCAACACAACAATTACGAGAATTTGAAAATAAATCCAGGAAAATCCAGCTTCCTTTACTGAGTGAGGAAGCGTCGGTGACCACAGGGATTCACAGGATCCAGCTCTGCATCACCCAACATCGGGAAGACGTAGAGCTGCTGCAGCAAGCCCAGGAGGCCACAGAGATGCTCCAAGGGATGGAGCCCCTCTGCTCTGGAGCCAGGCTGGGAGAGCTGGGAATGTCCAGCCTGGAGACCAGAAGGCTCCAGGGAGACCTCGGAGCCCCTTCCAGTGCCTAAAGGGGCTTCAGGAGAGCTGGAGAGGGATTTTAGACAAGGGATGGAGGGACGGGACACAGGGAATGGCTTCCCACTGCCAGAGGACAGGGACAGATGGGATTTGGGAAGGAATTGTTGTCTGTGAGGGTGGTGAGGCCCTGGAATGGAATTCCCAGAGAAGCTGTGGCTGCCCCATCCCTGGAAGTGTCCAAGGCCGGGTTGGATATCCCTGGGATAGTGGAAGATGTCTCTGCCCATGGCAGGGGTGTGGAATTCCAGGATCTTTAAGCTCCTTTCCAACCCAAACCATTCCATGATTCCGTAAATCCTCCAGCACACAACGACCCTCACTGGAATTTCTCTCACGGCCACAACTTCACACAAAATCCACGGACACAAAATCCAAACCGACAACTTACCCCACGTTCCCTTTCCTCTTGATGATTTTTGTCCGACTCTTCACTTTATAACTGGACAGTGCAGCCTCTCCAAAGGATTTCATCCCGCCGGGAACAACGGACGCCGCGCACGGAGCCAGCGGGACGGAGGTGGCTCGAGGGATATTTGGGGCTGGAGGCTTCTTCTGGTCCTCGGATCTCCACTGGAATGCTGACTTGGAAGTGGAAGGCAAGGTCTGCAAGCTGGAGGCTTTCCACTTGTATTTACTGGGAGAAACCCCCAGCTTGGATTGCAATCCCAATTTCTTTGTCTTTGCTCCCAAATCCGCTTTGGGGGAGATTTTAGCACCTTTGTCCGCTCCCGCAATGCCCTTCTTGGAATTTTCGGCTCGAGGGCTCGCCCACCTCTTCACGATCCGAGAGTTTTTCCCAGGGTTGGCCACCCAGGTGTAGTTGTTTTTCCTGAATTTCTGAGATTTGCTGGAGACGGGTGCCGAGGCAGCTTTTTGGAGAGCGGGAGCTTTGGGAATTACGGGAAATCTGCTCTTCACCAGAGTCACCCCAAGCTGAGCAGGTCGAGAGAGCATCTCGGCGTTCCCAAAGAGTTTGGGATGCAGGGAAGCATCCCGGATTTCCTCACCACTCGGCTGCCCTGGAGAGGGTGGTTCCGCCTTGATCCGTGCTGAGTGCTGGGCTGGCTCCTGACCTGGCAATTCCAGAGGTTTCTGTGGCTCCGACTTCAGCGCCACGGCACTTTCACTGCTGCTTCCAGAGGCGGAAAAGGAGCTCCCGGCTCCGCTTCCGGGCAGGCACACAGTCCTCGATGTGGAACTGAAGGAAATGGATAGGGAAGGTCTTCTCTCTTCCTTCTGGAGAAGAGATTTCTGGATGTTTCCATCCACCGAAGGAGCCGCCGCCGCCGCTTCCCGCCCGGAAAACTTGCCATAAGGACCCACGTTTTCCTGGCCAGCCCTTTGGGGCACCTGGATATCCACAACGATGTTCCCATCCATGGTGAAGTCCACGTGTCTC
The DNA here is from genome assembly GCA_013397755.1 of Cnemophilus loriae. Classification (NCBI taxonomy): domain Eukaryota; kingdom Metazoa; phylum Chordata; class Aves; order Passeriformes; family Corvidae; genus Cnemophilus; species Cnemophilus loriae. The sequence continues at coordinate 95,546 of VZTF01007968.1, read as the reverse complement.
TCCGGGGACGACTCCGGTGGCTCGGGAGTCCGGCTGTCACCAAGGTTCCCAAAACCCCGGGAAGCGCCGGAAGCACTTCCAACGTCAGACCCGGACCCTGGCAGCCGGTTGTCCAGGGAGTATTTTTTCCTCCAGGAGTGAGTCTGGCGTGGGTGGAAATTCCTGGGAGCCTGCTGGGGGTACCTGCTGGGAAAGGCTCCCCTCCTGGTGTAGCCGGGCTGGCGGGAGTTGCTCCACCTCGGAGGAGCCGACGGCGCCGGACGTGGAACATTCCCGTGCATGTTCCTGTGGCTGTTTATGAGACCTGAGGAAGAGAAGAGAGCGTTAACTCCCTGATCCCACGGGAATTTGAGAGCAGCACAGAGCTAGCTGCTCTTCGTTGTGCTGGAATTACATCGTCGCTCAGGTTTTGGATAAGCCAGGGTGGAAGGAAAAGTCATGGAGTCACAGAATCCAGGAATGGTTTGGGTCGGAAGGGCCCTTCGAGACCATCGCATTCCAGCTCCCAGCCATGTCCCTGGATTCCACAAGTTGCTTCAAGCCCCATCCAATTTGGCCTTGGACACTTCCAGGGATCCAGGAGCAGCCACAGCTTCTCTGGGAATTCCATTCCAGCCCGTCACCACTCTCACAGGGAAGAATTCCTTCCCAGTATCCCATCTATCCCTGCCCTCTGGCAGTGGAAAGCCATTCCCCCTTGTCCTGGCAGACCCTGATCCCACCTGGCCCCACCCTCCTGACAGGGAATTTTAGGAAGCCAGAAAGTTTTCCCCTTCTTTTCTCCAGGCTGAGCCGCCCCAGCACCCTCAGCTGCTCCTGGTGCTCCAGACCCTTCCCAAGTTCCCTTCCTTGCCTCCCTTCAAAGCAGCAACCAGGACACTCCGAGGCTTTGCTGTCATGTCCCTCTGGAAGGCACAACCTCTCCCTGGTGCTCTGATCCACTAACATCCCTGTTAATTCGGGAATTTCTGCCCTTGTCCAGCCTCACTGTTTAGAAAACCTTTCGCATGAGTGATTCCCGAAGGAATTTGGAGCCCGGTATCTCAGCCAGAGGAATTTTTTCCTTCACCGGGGTCACGGAGCTGCCAGGAAAGCCAAGTCAGCACATTCCTCACAGAAAAGCAAGGACAGTTTTCCTCACTCTCATCATTCCCCCACGCAGCAGCTCCTGGAGAGGCAAATCCCAAGTCCCGAGCGGAGGCTGTGGCCTCACTAATGAGGAAAATTGACTTTGAGGGACAAAAATAGAGGGAGTTGGTGCTCAGGATAAATCCTGGTGCTTTCCAGAGCTTGGGAAGGGCACGTGGATTCACATCCCACCTCTGTGCTCCCAGCCAGCGGCTGTGGGACAGGGAACACCCCCTTCCCAAAGCCAGGAGAGTCCCAGATCCTGCCGGGAGCAGCAGTGTGGGAATTCCCTGCTTCGGGAACCCCAAAATCCCCCAGTGCTCCGTGGGCTCTGTTCCCTCCCTGCCTTGGCTTTCCCGGGTCTTTTCACTTTCCATCTTTTCCCAGCACTCCCTGGATCACTCCCCACTTCTCCGAGAACTCCTGAGCCCTCTCTTCCCTGTTTTCCTTTCTTCTCCCAGCACTCTGGGATCTTCCCCATCCCCATCCCTCTCACACTCCCCCGCCAAATCCCCCCTAAAACTCAACATCCCTTCCACAGCTCGTCCCTCCCCCACCAACGACTCCCCAGGTCCCGTCACATCCTGTCCCTGTCCCACCCCGGATTCCCAAAATTCCCTTAAAACACCGCGCCGCCCCTCAGGATGCCCAGATTTCCCTTTATCCCTCCTCCAGGTCCTCTCACATTCTCCCCCGGACTCCCCTCGCAGCACCCGCTCCCTGATTCCCGACCCCGGCCTCTTTTCCTCATCCCCCCCCCTCCGTTTCTTCCCCGTTCCCCTCGGTGTCTCCTCGTTTCCCGGTGTCCCCCCGATCCCCGCACCCTGGAGCACTCGGATCTCCCGGCACAGCCGCTCCCGTTCCCGGATCCCCCCGATCCCCCCGATCCCCGCACCCTGGAGCACTCGGATCTCCCGGCACAGCCGCTCCCGTTCCTCCATCCCCGCAGAGCTCCCGCACGGCCTGGGGCCGCCGTGACGTCATCAACCGGCGCCGCCCGCCGCCAACGGACCCACGTGAGCGGATCTCCAGCGGTCACGTGACGCCCGCGACCGTTGCCGGGCAACGGGGACGGGACAGCGCGGCCTAAACTGAGCCTGGGGTTGGGCCTGAGATTGGGCCTAACCCAGCCCGGGCCGGCTGTGTTCGGGCTCTGTCCCCAGCCTGGGATAATCCGGCTGCCCCCTGTTCCCATCTCAGCCTGATCCGACTGTCACCAGCCTCTGCTCCTTCCAACTGTCACCAACCCCTCTTCCTTCGGACTGTCACCAGTCCTTGTCCCCATCTCAGCCACGTCCAACTGTCACCAGACCCTGTCCGCTGTTCCCATCTCAGCCTGGACCAGCTGTCCGTAGCCCCTGTCCTCAGCCTGGGCCACCCTGGCTCTTCTCTGTCTCTAGCCCTTGTCTCCAGCCTCTGCTCCTTCCACAACCTCATCCAGCCATCTCCTGTCCCCATCCCAGCCTGGCCCAGCTGTCCCCATTTCTCCTGTCCCCATCCCAGCCTGGCCCAGCTGTCCCCATCTCCCAGTGATCAGACGGCTGCAGCATTTCTTCCATGACTGTTGTCCCAAAAAAGGTTCTTCCACACAGTGTGCAAGACCCCGACCCACAAACTGAGCCAAAATATCAGAATAATTTACAGTTCTGCACAGAAAAGGGGGAGCTAGTTTTTCCTTCTCCTGGCCTTGGGTGTTTCTCCACCTCTCCCTGGTCCATTGGTTCCATGTTCCGTTGGGTTGGGGTTCGGTTGATATTTTATCCCAAGTTTCTTCTTCCCTCCTTTCTCCCCATCTGCAGCTCCTGAGACTCACTAAGGCTGCAATTACTGAGATGTGTGAAACACAGTTTATCTACTTGGAAACTGGAAATCTTGGAGCCAGGCTGGGAGAGCTGGGAATGTCCAGCCTGGAGAAGGGAAGGATCCAGGGAGAACTCAGAGCCCCTTCCAGTGCCTAAAGAGGCTCCAGGAGAGCCAAAGAGGGACCTGGGACAAGGGATGGAGGGACAGGACACAGGGAATGGCTTCCCACTGCCAGAGGGCAGGGATAGACGGGATATTGGAAGGAATTCTCCCCTGGGAGGGTGGTGAGGCCCTGGCACAGGGTGCCCAGAGCAGCTGTGGCTGCCCCTGGATCCCTGGAAGTGTCCAGGGCCAGGCTGGACAGGGCTTGAAGCACCCTGGGATAGTGGAAGGTGTCCCTGCCCATGGCAGGGCGTTGGAATTGGATGATCTTCAAGGTTTCTTCCAACCCAAACCACTCCAGGATTCCGGGATCTCCTGTATCGAGGCGAACCTGGTCCAGCTGTCCCCAGCCCCTGGACTGGCTGTCCCCATTCCCTGACTCTTGTTCCCTGTCCCCTTTCCAGCCTTATCCAACTCTCCCAGCTGTCCCCATCCCCTGTCTCTGTCCCCATCCCCTTTCCCCTCTCCCATCACCAGTGTCTTCCCACAGCCAGGCATGAGGGGGAGATTTTCCTGGTGATCCATAGGACAGTCTCCAGCAAGGAAACTTTAATCCCACCCATCAGCCTCGTGACTCCTTATTTCCCACACTTTGGCTGTCATTTTTAAGATGTTTCACAGGAAAACCAGCCCCAAAGCTGCAAATTTACTTGTGGTAGCGAAGAAAATCCTCAAGGAGTTTGTTTTCCAAACCATTTTGTTCTTCCCTGAGGGAATAAACCCCATAAACAAAGAGTAGCAGAGCCTCAAGTCTGCAAAGGAGATAAAACTCCAGCCTAAAAATTACTCAGGGAACAAAAAGCCGAGCCAAGGAGCTGGAGCAACACGACACCAGGATGGAACCTTTGGAAAAGCAACCCATTATCAACCTCAAATCCTTTAAAACAGACGCTGTCCCTTGGGATATCTCACTTCCCGATGCAGCTGGGGAGCTCTGCCTGTCCCAGCTCTGATCAAATCACATCTCTGGGGTGAGCCCACAATTTCCGTGCTTGAAAAGGGAGATTTAGTAAATTATTTATGGCGTTTTGTGGCGTTTTCAAGTGGAATATGGGAAGAACCAGCTTGTTGGGATAAACCACTTTGGGAGCAAAGGCTTCAAAATACAAAGAATTTAGGGAGTCTGACCCTTATTATCCTCCCGTGATTCCCTAAAACTGCCAAAAAAACACCCAAAATCCTCTCTTTTTTCCAAGTCTTGCACACATGGGAAGAGGCTGGGAACCAGGCAGGCAGGAATGACAGATCCCCTCCCTCTGGGCGGCCTCAGATCAGCTTCAATCGATCCCAAACCCCACCCAGAGTTTCATAAAGGCTTTAAACTGACAAGGAATTGGCACTTGTGCCAAAAAAAATCCTCCTCCACTCCCAGCTGCTCCTTCCCTCCCTTGTGCTGGAACAGGGAGTCGAGTGCTTTGCATAAATGAGCTCGGAACGAGCTGCTCTGAATTGAAATTAATTCAGCACACGTGGAGGAAAAGCTCATTTTTAACCCAGGGAAGCCGTGGATCCACCACTCCCACAAAATCCAACCTTGGGAAAAAGGCGAACTCAAAGCTGTTTTACCAATTCGCACCAAAATTCGTAAGGAGAAAATGCAAAGTTTGGAGGATCTTGGACCACTTGGGGTCATCCTCGGATGTTTTCCATCAGGAGAGCTTTGGGATGGGGGTATCCAGAGGAGGAGAAGCAGCATTTTAAGCATGAACTGGATCTTCTCCAGGGAACAGAAAGGAGCATCCTGCCTCGGGACATGCAGCTGGCAGAGTTTCACAAATCTCCCCTGGGATTTGTGCAGAGGGTAAAGGAGAGATGAGGATGTTAAAATATTAAAATAAACCTTTTTTTTCTGGATTATCCAGCTCATTCCTGTTACAAGCAACATATCCAAAAGGAATTCATGGCACTTTCAATTCACAGCACTAAGTTTCTATGACACTTTGGAAGTCTAATTTAATTTTAAAAAAAAAAGAAAAAAAAAGAGTTAAAAAAAAAAAACCAAAAAAAACAAGTGCAGGGTTTTGGGTGTGAGTAAACACCCCAGGGAAGGGAACACGTGGAAGAGGAATTAAATTGTCTCACTTGGCCCAAAATAAATCCTTGCAATGTCCTAAAACATTATCCTAGTGCAGATCCAGTGACAAGTGTGACAGAAAACCCGTGGATCCTGAAACACCCAGCACTGCCAGGGATCCATTTGCAGGAACAGCAGGTGTGGGACATTATGGAATCACGGACTGGTTGGGATTGGAAGGGACCTTCAGAGTCATGGAATTCCACCCCCCACCTGGGCAGGGACACTTTCCACTATCCCGGGTTGCTCCAAGCCCCGTCCAACCTGGCCTGGAACAATTCCAGGGATGGGGCAGCCACAGCTTCTCTGGAACGTCCTCCAGCACTTGTGAGTTTCAGTTGGATCATTGTGTCAAGATTTCAGGGAGATGCCTTAATTAAAGTGTCAAAAAAATGTGAGAGAATCCAGGAGGAAGTGGAAAATCAAGAGAGCAAAGGTTTAAAACATCACTTGTGTAGTCTCAAGGTCAGTGGTTGTTCCCTGCACCCTTTTCCTGAAGGATTGGGGAAAAAAGAGTCTGGAGGTGAGTGACCCGTTCCCTCCTGTGCCACCAGCATCCATGGCATGGACTCAAGGGATGCAATCTGGCTGCAGAACTTTTCCTCTTCCTCTTCCTCTCCCTCTCCCTCCTCCTCCTCCTTTTCCTTCTCCTTCTCCTTCATCCTCCTTTTCCTTTTCCTTTTCCTTTTCCTTTTCCTTTTCCTTTTCCTTTTCCTTTTCCTTTTCCTTTTCCTTTTCCTTTTCCTTTTCCTTTTCCTTTTCCTTTTCCTTTTCCTTTTCCTTTTCCTTTTCCTTTTCCTTTTCCTTTTCCTTTTCCTTCTCCTTTTCTTTTCTCTTTCTCCTTCTCCTTCATCCTCCTTTTCCTTTTCCTTTTCCTTTTCCTTCTCCTTCTCCTTCTCCTTCTCCTTCTCCTTCTCAACATTTCCAGGGATGGGGCATCCACAACTTCCCTGAGCAACCCGATCCAGCATCTCACCATCCTCAGAGTGAGCAATTTCTTCTTTATCTCCAGTCTAAACCTCTCCCCCTTCTGTTTAAATCCACTACCCCTCATCCTGTCACTCCAGGCCCTACTAAAAACCCTTTCTCCCATTCCTAGAGAAATAAACAGACACAGCCCCAGCTCCAAGAGGAACTCAGCAATTATTTAACACTGAAGAAATTTGCTTCTTCTGTGAAAAGTTCCTCCTATTTTAACTCAAATGGGAAAAAAAAAAGTGCTTCCCAAGGGCAAACAAACTCTCGACTCACATTTCTTTTTGCTGATAACAGCAAGACTCCGAAGCGGAGCTCAAGGGAAGGAGATGTCTCCTGGGTTAGATGGAAAACAGAGAGCAAAATGTCAGGAACAGGAAAAGAAACAGCTGCAGGATCCTAAAGGAAAAGCTGCCGTCATTTATCAGGGGGTGCTGGTTTTTTGTTGTGGTGTCTGGTTTTTGGGGGATGTTTCTTGCCTCTGGTGTTGTTGCTGGGGCAGGAGCTGCACACGGAGCTGAATCCACGTGTTTGGGAAAGGGAGAAACCAGAGGGATGATCTCTGTGCTTCCGTGTCGTTGTCATTCCCAGTAGAAATTATTTTCCAAGGTATTTCAAGTGGGGACGGAGAGCAAATCTTCTTCTTTCTCCTCTGTGTTCACCCACGGAATTCAGGATGGCTCATTTGGCAATTCCCTGGGGGCAGAAGGACCAACCATGGATCAAAAACCTCAGCTACAAATCAATTAATCCGAAAATGTCCTAAATCCTCTGCTCTGTGGGAATGGGATCGTGGGGGCTGTGACATCCCAAAGAAAAATCAGTTTCCCTTATTGAGTGAGGAGGGGATCACAGGGGCTCACAGGACCCAGCTCTGGGAGTCCCAACATCAGAAGGATGTGGAGATGTTGGAGCAAATCCAGGGGAGGCCACGGAAATGCTCCAAGGGCTGGAGCTCCTCTGCTCTGGAACCAGGCTGGGAATGTCCAGCCTGGAGAAGAGAAGGCTCCAGGGAGACCTCAGAGCCTCTTCCAAAGCCTAAAGGGGCTCCAAGAGAGCTGGAGAGGGACTTGGGACATGGGATGGAGGGACAGGACACAGGGAATGGCTTCCCACTGCCAGAGGGCAGGGATGGATGGGATATTGGGATGGAATTCCTCCCTGTGAGGGTGGTGAGGGGCTGGAATGGAATTCCCAGAGGAGCTGTGGCTGCCCCATCCCTGGAAGTGTCCAAGGCCAGGTTGGATCAACCTGGGATAGTGGAAGGTGTCCCTGTCCATGGCAGGGGTTGGAACTGGATGATCTTGAAGGATGCCTTCCAACCCAAACCATTCCACGATTCTGATGTGACTCCACCCTATCCTGGCAATGGACACATGGCTTTACCCTGGCCAATTCCAAGGGATAGAACCAATCCACCAGGAAACAGTGGCAGAATGCCCAAAAAATATTTGTTCATGTCAAAACATCCGTATTGATCCAACTTCAGCTGTGACGGGGAGAGGACTTTGCTCCCCAACCGCTTGGGCCTTGGACTTTTCCCCGCTTGGAAAGGTTGAGAAAGAAATCCATACAATGCCAGTTGTAAATATTTGGATTGGGAATATGGTTTGGATGTTCAGCTTGAACCGCTGACCAGCACTGTCCAGCAGAACTCTTCCAGGAGCCCGTGGCCATCCAGGGATCTGGTTTTATCCCAGTTTAACGCAGTTACACCACCAGCTGCCGTTGCAAAATTCCCACCTTGCAGGACCTGCCGCTCCAGTGTTCCTTGCAAAAAACATTTGCAAATCCTTTTGGTTTTGGGAATTTCACAACAGCACCAAAGAGAGGGGAAGGAAACTGTTCCTGACACTGTGAGCCGTGGCTTTTGCTGGATCTTACGGCAGCTGAGGGAAAAGCGGCATCAGCTGCTCCTTTGCCAGCCCTGGATGAGAGGGAAGGATGTCCAGGAAGAAGGTGGTGAATTTTTGAGACTTTCCTGGGGTTCTTTTTGACCTGGTTCCTCTCCCAGCTGGATCTCTGGAGCTCTGGGGGTGGCACCACTCAGCAAAACAGAGGTTGATGCACATCCAAAAGTCACAGAGGGAATTCAACTGGCTTGATTCCTCCTGGGACCAATTTTCCCTGCCATTTCACCCACTGAAGCTCCCCTTGTTTTGGTGGAGCAGCTCTTCGTGGAGCTTGGCACATCCATGGCTTTTCCTTGTCCTCCCGACAGCTCCACGATGTCCCAACACTTCCTTTGACCTGCACAGATGAGTCCCATCCAGGTTTTTAAGAAGAACCATGACTTTTGGATGCTCACTTTGGGGACACACCACTATTCCTGGGGGCCACCTGGAGACTCCAGCTCCTCCTCCTTCCAGCCTCCGTAGGGTGCTTTGCTCTGGGAACTCCTTCCTTCGAGCTTTGCTCCGGAGAGGCTAAAATTAAACCAGTGATTCCATTGCTGACTGAAAACAGAGCATTCCTTCCCCACCCACGTGTTTTGGATGGACATCAGAAGCCAAACCCCGGCTGCTCAGTCCCCTGTGGAAAAACAATCTTCTATTCTGATCCTCCATCCACCGCAGCTCGCTCCGGTCGGGATGTTCAGTTCCCAGCCTGGTGTTCAAGGGGGGTCTGAAAGGGGATTTGCCTGGAAATGGAAAACATAAACACAAGCAGCCACTATCTCTGCAGCTTATTGCCCTGTACAAAAGCTTATTCTGCTCCACAGGAGAGGGGAAAACAGAAGTTAATTCATGGATAAAGCAAGGAAAATAAAATCCCTTCATGATCTCCTTTCCACCCTGTACGTCTTCAAATTCTTTGCGAAAGGGGAGATTTGCAGGCAGCCAGTGGAAAGATGGAGATCTCTCTCTCTCCACAACTCCAACCCTCATGGAGGTAAAATCCCAAATATCCCAGTCCTCACTGAGCCACTGCCAGGTGGTGCAAACCTGCTCCATGGCCATCCAGCCCGACTAGAGTCATGGAATCACAAAAGAATTTGGATTGGAAGGGATTTTTGAAGATCATCCAGTTCCAACCCCTGCCACAGGCTCCAAGCCCCATCCAACCTGGCCTTGGACACTTCCAGGGATGTGGCAGCCACCATTTCTCTGGGAATTCCATCCCAGCCCCTCACGACCCTCCCAGGGAAGAATTCCTTCCTAATATCCCATCCATCCCTACCCTCTGCCAGTGGGAAGCCATTCCCTGTGTCCTGTCCCTCCATCCCTTGTCCCAAGTCCCTCTCCANCAGAGGGGCAGAATTCTCCCCTCTCCTGCTGCCCACGCTGTGGGATGAGCCTGGGACCTGGATCTCTGGATTTCTGAACCTCCATCACTGGGATCCCCATGTTTCTGAGCCTCCATCCCTGGCACCTCTGGATGCTGCAGCATCCACCACTAGGATCCCAAATATTCCCCAGGAGAGCCTAGCACCACAAAATTCCCTTCCTGGTCCAAATTCCCAAAGCGTGGAGCCAGGAAGGAATCCCCTGCCCACCCTGTGTGCCGCTGG
>VZTF01007968.1:63921-84256 GCA_013397755.1 Cnemophilus loriae | reverse complement strand
TGGGGTGTCCTGCCGTAGTGGGGTAACTGGTTGTGGGGTGCCTGGATGTGTTGGGGTGTTCCGACATGAGGGTAAGTGGTTGTGAGGTGCCTGGATGTGTTGGGATGTCCTACTGTAATGGGGGAACTGATTGTGGGGTGCCTGGCTGTGCTGGGTTTTGTGGGATGTCCTACAATGGTGGGGTAACTGGTTGTGGGGTGCCTGGGTGTTGTGGGATGTCCTGCTGTAGTGGGATAACTGTTTGTGGGGTGCCTGGGTGTGGCGGGGTGGCCTCCNGGGTGTCCTCCAGTGGTGGGGTAACTGGTTGTGAGGTTCCTGGATGTGTTGGGATGTCCTGCCGTGGGGAGACTGCTTGTGGGGTTTGTGGCCATGGCAGGATGTTCCACTGTGGTGGGGTGCTTGACTGTGGGGTTCCTGGCTGTGGTGGGACGTCTTTCCATGGTGGGGTAACTGGTTGTGGGGGTCCTGGCTGTGGTGGGACATCCTTCCATGGTGGGGTAACTGGTTGTGGGGTTCCTGGCTGTGGTGGGATGTCCTGCTATGGTGGGATAACTGGTTATAGGGTGCTTGGGCATGGTGGGATGTCCTGCAGTGGTGGGGTGACGGTTTGTGGTGTGCCTGGATGTGGTGAAGTGTTCTACCGTGGTGGGGTGACTGGTTGTGGAATTCCTGGCCATGGTGGGATGTCCTACCACGGTGGGGTGTTCCCCCCTATGGAATGTCCTGCCATGTCAGGGTGCCTGGCCGCGGGGTGATTCCCATAAAAGTGGAAGCTGCTGGGCTGAGCAACTCTCACCTCCTCCATCCCACCTCGGGAGTTGCTCTGTGGGTTCAAGCTGCTTCCCTTTCATCCTTAGGGATTTGTATCCTCCCTGGGAAGGAGGGAAAGGAATGACCATCACTGTGCCTGCTCATGGTGCTTTTAACCCCGAAACCCCCCTGGAGCATCCATAAAAATCACCCTTCCAAGTGGATTCACTGGTGGTTAGGAGGTTGTTGGGATGTTCTCCCAACACTGGGAATTGTTGGGCCTCCTCGTCTTGGTGCTCGTTGTCCTGAAGCTTTAATTGAGATAAAAAAATCCAATGGAATGAAACCCAGGATTGGGGTGCCATGGAGCTACACCATCACCTCATCCCACGTCCCCGTGCAGGGCAGGAACTCAGTTTTGGGATATCACCTCACCTGGGTGATGGCAAAGCCCACCCTGGAGGATTGGGAGGGGCCTTTTTCCTGGAGGGGATCCTCCAAAATCACCAATGACCCCCCCTAAAAATCACCACCTGCCGCTGATTCCGTGCAAGACCCAGCAAAATCCCCAGGAAGCTTCAGCTCCTGCTTGGAGGGGCTGATCCCGAGCTGGAATGCCAGCTTTGAGCCGGGAAGGAGGGTGGCACTCGGAGCTGAGCAGAGGCATGAGCAGGATCCGTGCTTGTCCAGACCTTGTGGACACAGGAGCAGATTTGTGGGAGCAGGAGGTGATGGGAGGAAGGGCACCCAGTTTTGGAGAGGTGTTTTAGGTCCTCATGGAGAAGGGCTCATTATCCAGTCATGGAAATAACACATTTCCAGCTCCTTGTTTTTTCCGGAAGCGCCGTGCCCTGCTGGGTCAGGATCTCAGGTTGCTCACGATGCTGTGCCTCAGTTTCCCTTCCGAAACCTTAGGATCTGTCTTTTTCCATACAACAGCCCAATATCCCCCATGGGAATGAGTAGCATCCTCCAAGGTCATCCAGAAGGGTGAAAAAAGGAGGAAAATCCTTCTGGAAATGGTGCAGTCCTGCCATCCCATCCCACCATTCGCTTTTCCCAGTCTGGAGCAGGAGAAATCCCCATCCTGGTGCTGAGCTGGAGCATCCTTACCCCCTGATCGATCCCTCTGTGTTCACATCTTCCCACTTTCCATGATTTTATGGAAGTGCCGAGATCTCCCAGACCTCACGCCTGCCCAGACCATTTTAAATCCCCCCTCCTTCAAGCCAGCATCCCGCTTGGAGAGGGATTAGTGGGAAGTGCTGATGTCTCTGTTAGGGACTGTCAGGGCCAGGACACGGATCCTGGCTCTCCCCTGGACCCCCAGGGTAATTACACGCTTCGTTAAGAGGCCTCTGGACACGTGTCCATGTGTCCATGCCTGGGATTGTGTCCATGCTTGGGATCGCCTGGAGCATGGCCTCCAAAATTAACCTTGTCCTGGAGGGCTTCCAGGTCGTCACCCTCGGCAGACCCCAGTTCCCAGCGCAAGGAATCTGGTAGAAAACAGCCCCAAAAAACGGATCTTTACAAGAAATTAAAGGAAAGAGGGGTGAAGGCAGCGTGGAAAATCCANACTGGTTGTGAGGTTCCTGGATGTGTTGGGATGTCCTGCCGTGGGGAGACTGCTTGTGGGGTTTGTGGCCATGGCAGGATGTTCCACTGTGGTGGGGTGCTTGACTGTGGGGTTCCTGGCTGTGGTGGGACGTCTTTCCATGGTGGGGTAACTGGTTGTGGGGTTCCTGGCTGTGGTGGGACATCCTTCCATGGTGGGGTAACTGGTTGTGGGGTTCCTGGCTGTGGTGGGATGTCCTGCTATGGTGGGATAACTGGTTATAGGGTGCTTGGGCATGGTGGGATGTCCTGCAGTGGTGGGGTGACGGTTTGTGGTGTGCCTGGATGTGGTGAAGTGTTCTACCGTGGTGGGGTGACTGGTTGTGGAATTCCTGGCCATGGTGGGATGTCCTACCACGGTGGGGTGTTCCCCCCTATGGAATGTCCTGCCATGTCAGGGTGCCTGGCCGCGGGGTGATTCCCATAAAAGTGGAAGCTGCTGGGCTGAGCAACTCTCACCTCCTCCATCCCACCTCGGGAGTTGCTCTGTGGGTTCAAGCTGCTTCCCTTTCATCCTTAGGGATTTGTATCCTCCCTGGGAAGGAGGGAAAGGAATGACCATCACTGTGCCTGCTCATGGTGCTTTTAACCCCGAAACCCCCCTGGAGCATCCATAAAAATCACCCTTCCAAGTGGATTCACTGGTGGTTAGGAGGTTGTTGGGATGTTCTCCCAACACTGGGAATTGTTGGGCCTCCTTGTCTTGGTGCTTGTTGTCCCGAAGCTTTAACTGAGATAAAAAAATCCAATGGAATGAAACCCAGGATTGGGGTGCCATGGAGCTACACCATCACCTCATCCCACGTCCCCGTGCAGGGCAGGAACTCAGTTTTGGGATATCGCCTCACCTGGGTGATGGCAAAGCCCACCCTGGAGGTTTGGGAGGGGCCTTTTTCCTGGAGGGGATCCTCCAAAATCACCAATGACCCCCCCTAAAAATCACCACCTGCCGCTGATTCCGTGCAAGACCCAGCAAAATCCCCAGGAAGCTTCAGCTCCTGCTTGGAGGGGCTGATCCCGAGCTGGAATGCCAGCTTTGAGCCGGGAAGGAGGGTGGCACTCGGAGCTGAGCAGAGGCATGAGCAGGATCCGTGCTTGTCCAGACCTTGTGGACACAGGAGCAGATTTGTGGGAGCAGGAGGTGATGGGAGGAAGGGCACCCAGTTTTGGAGAGGTGTTTTAGGTCCTCATGGAGAAGGGCTCATTATCCAGTCATGGAAATAACACATTTCCAGCTCCTTGTTTTTTCCGGAAGCGCCGTGCCCTGCTGGGTCAGGATCTCAGGTTGCTCACGATGCTGTGCCTCAGTTTCCCTTCCGAAACCTTAGGATCTGTCTTTTTCCATACAACAGCCCAATATCCCCCATGGGAATGAGTAGCATCCTCCAAGGTCATCCAGAAGGGTGAAAAAAGGAGGAAAATCCTTCTGGAAATGGTGCAGTCCTGCCATCCCATCCCACCATTCGCTTTTCCCAGTCTGGAGCAGGAGAAATCCCCATCCTGGTGCTGAGCTGGAGCATCCTTACCCCCTGATCGATCCCTCTGTGTTCACATCTTCCCACTTTCCATGATTTTATGGAAGTGCCGAGATCTCCCAGACCTCACGCCTGCCCAGACCATTTTAAATCCCCCCTCCTTCAAGCCAGCATCCCGCTTGAAGAGGGATTAGTGGGAAGTGCTGATGTCTCTGTTAGGGACTGTCAGGGCCAGGACACAGATCCTGGCTCTCCCCTGGACCCCCAGGGTAATTACACGCTTCGTTAAGAGGCCTCTGGACACGTGTCCATGTGTCCATGCCTGGGATTGTGTCCATGCTTGGGATCGCCTGGAGCATGGCCTCCAAAATTAACCTTGTCCTGGAGGGCTTCCAGCTCGTCACCCTCGGCAGACCCCAGTTCCCAGCGCAAGGAATCTGGTAGAAAACAGCCCCAAAAAACGGATCTTTACAAGAAATTAAAGGAAAGAGGGGTGAAGGCAGCGTGGAAAATCCAAGAGGATTTTGGAGAGGTGGTTTGACGACACCTCCAACCTTGTTAATGGCAAGTAATCAGAAATAGGGCTTTTTGGGGAGGAGAAAATCCAGTTGGGATTTTATCACTGGTGGACCAGGAGGAAATATTTTATTCCAGGTTTTAAATCCTGACAGGATATGGTCTCCCAATTTCCCCTGTCCAAAAGGGTCTGAGCTACCACATCTTGCAAGAAGGGATGACCGAGGTGCCCAGGCCGGCAGGAATTCCCGGCACAACCATTCCCTCCATCCCCTTTGCTTCCCTCCTAAAGCCTGAAAAAAACTCCCAGGCTCTCAGCATCCCTAAAATCCCACTGGGCAGAACCTGCTCCTCCATCATCTCCCCACCATTCCGAATCTTTTTTTGCACCACGCTGCTCGCTTTGCATTAGAAAAGAAAAGGGATTTTCGCAGCTGGAACCGACTTCCAGAGTGTTTTAATCGCCCGGGACAATGGAGACAATGCGGGGAGGAGTTTAGAGACAGAGTTCTGACAGGATCGAGGCAAATCCGCTGCAGATGTGGTTTCCAGGAAGCTGCTGCTCGGGTGTATTGTGCAGCCCCGCGCCGCTCCCTCTTCCCCTGGTTTTTCATGGGAATGGGCTGTTTGCCGTGGGGAGAAGGATTTGGGGGTGTTGGTGGATGAAAAACAGGTGCTGGCAGGCCAGAAATTCCCCCATGTCCTGGGCTCATCCCACAGTGTGGGCAGCAGGAAAGGGGAATTCTGCCTTTCTGTCCCACTCAGGTGAGACCCCACCTGCAGAGCTGCCTCCAGCTCTGGGGTCGAACTTCAGAAGGATGTGGAGCTGCTGGAGCGAGTCCAGAGGAGGCCGTGGAGATGCTCCAAGGGCTGGAGCCCCTCTGCTCTGGAACCAGGCTGGGAGACCTGGGAATGTCCAGCCTGGAGAAGAGAAGGCTCCAGGGAGACTTTGGAGCACCTTCCACTGCCTAAAGGGGCTCCAGGAGAGCTGGAGAGGGACTTTGGATGAGGGCCTGGAGTGACAGGACACAGGGAATGGCTTCCCACCACCAGAAGGCAGGGTTAGATGAGATATTGGGAAGGAATTTTTCCCTGTGAGGGTGGTAAGGCCCTGGCAAAGGTTTCCCAGAGAAGCTGTGGCTGCCCCATCCCTGGAAGTGTCCAAGGCCAGACTGGACAGAGCTTGGAGCAGCCTGGGATAGTGGAAGGTGTCCCTGCCCGTGGTGGGGGTTGGAATGAGATGAGCTTTAAGGTCCCTTCCAACACAAACCATCCTGGGATTATGAACAGCACCCAGAGTTCTGGGGAAAGGCTGGATCCTGGAGGAGTTAAATCCAAGGAATAGCAGCATTGCAACTTGTTAGCAAAGCCTTGGTAGCCGCTGGCTTCTCACCCCTCCCTGGCACCCTGTGGATGGGCAGGTTTGGGGTTGAGGGGCTGTTTTTTAACCTCTAAACCCATTTTCATCCCCAAAATCTGCCTGTTTTTATGGAAGAGGGTTTGCTCCGAGCCATGGGAGCCATGCGGAGACAACAGAGTTTCATTCCTTGAGATCTTGTCCCAAAACAAAGCTTGTGCCAGGGTGCAGAGCTCCTGTGTGTCACTTGTGCTAAAATCCCAGCCTGATCCATGAAATTTGGCTTGCGGTCACCCAGGAAAAGAAGGCTGGATAAAGCCTCCACTGTTTTCTGGAGCTTTTCCGCCAAGGAAAACTGTTCTTCCCCTCTTTTCTTGCTTAATCAGCCTGATTCCTCCCCCATCCCTTATTCCTCCCTGCACTCAGCTTTTCTTTCCCCTTTGGATCCCCGCTTTGGATTCGGCTAAGGGCTTCCACCAAGGCATGTCGGCAGCCTTCCCCACCACCACATCGGAAACGCAGCCGGGCTGGAAATTCTCCGGGAAATGACCCATTTCCTCAGCAGGACAATACCCCTGGCGAGGTGGTCCGGCCACCCTGGGTTACACAAAGCCCTTTCCGGTGTCGGTGGCTCCTTCCCAGTGGTCAAACCTGCGCAGGGGGTGATGGTTGTGGGATCAAGAACAATTTTGTGTGTGGTTGCTAATACTGTGTTGTTATTCTTGCTCCCGGTGGGATGTGTCCACTGGGAAAACTGGAAATCTCCCGTGGTGGAGTAGCAGTGAGGAAGAGCGTGGTCCGGAAACCCGGCCCTGCCGCTGCTGTCGGAGCTTTATTTAGCAGGATAATGAGGGAGCAGAGCAGCAGGAAAGCAACGCCCTGCGGTCCCAGCTGCCGAGGCTCCAAATTGCCACTTCTGGGAAGAGTTCTCCAAGGAAAACATGAGCTCAGCCTATCCCGGCACGGGGTCTGGCATGGGGAGGACAAGGTGGCTGGAGATTTGCTGGTTGGGATGGGGTGGGATGAGCCTGGAGGATGCGTGGCAGCCACAAAGCTGGGAAGAGAGTGGGCAGCACTGTCAGAATGCCACATCCTAGGGACACAAGTTCCTGGAGGACACACAGGGATGGGAGCCGTCAGGCACATGGAGGCAGGGCTGCAGGGACACCTTGTCTCTGGGACACGGTTCCCTGGATGACACTTGTCCGTGGCATCCGTGGTGCTGTCGGTCAGCTGCAGGAGCACTGCAGGGACATCCCATCCTGGGGACAGCCTGGGACGTGGTTCCCTGGGGGACATGTGGCCATGGCATCTGTGGTGGTGTCGCTCAGCTGCAGCAGCACTGCAGGGACCCCATCTTGGGGACATCCTGGGACACAGATCCCTGGATGGCACTTGTCCGTGGCATCTGTGGTGGTGTCGCTCAGCTGCAGCAGCACTGCAGGGACCTCATCCTGGGGACATCTTGGGACACAGATCCCTGGAGGACATGTGGCCACGGCATTGGTGGTGCTGTCGCTCAGCTGCAGCAGCACTGCAGGGACCCCATCCTGGGGACATCCTGGGACAAGGATCCCTGGAGGACACGAGGCTGTGGCACCTTGGTGCCATCCCACTCCAACGGGCAGTGCCACAGGAACACTTCATCCTGGGAACACGGTTCCCTGAAGGACATGCCATACTCATGGTGCCATCAGACATCACTGGAGGACACTGGGGACATGTCTCCCTCAAAGACATGTGGCCACAGCACCCACAATTCCATCACACACTCCTGGGGCTATTCCATCCTGGGGACAAGGCGCACCAGAGGACACATGGTCTGCCCTGGAATTTCCGCCACCCTGAGTCCCTCACATGTGTCCACGTTGGCAGGGGACAGTTTCATGTTCCTCTCTCCCTGCAGTCGACATTCGGGAGATCAAGGAGATCCGCCTGGGGAAGAATTCCCGGGATTTCGAGCGCTACCCCGAGGACGCTCGCAAGCTGGACTTCACCATGTGCTTCATCATCCTCTACGGGATGGACTTCAGGCTGCGGACGCTCAGCGTGGCTGGTGCGTTGGGTCCCTCCCCATTCCCTGTGTCCATCCTTGGGCTCTCAACCTCTTCTCAACATCCCATCATCCCCATCCCAACCTCAGCGCCCTCCTCTTCCTCCTCCAGCTTTCTGCGAGGAGGACATCAACCTATGGATAACGGGGCTCAACTGGCTGGTGGCTGACACCCAGAGAGCCCAGACCCCGCTGCAGATCGAGAGGTGAGGAAGGACCAGCAGATCCTATTTCCTGGTCCCTGTTTTAGGGAGAAAACCCACCCTGGGCTTGGTCCTCTTTGGGATTGAGCACTGTCTGTCCACCCTTTCCTTCCCAGGTGGCTACGGAAGCAGTTTGATGGGATGGACCGGGCAAGGGAAGGCAGGTGAGCACCAGCACGGTGGGTTCAGCTGGACAGGACCGTGTTCCCCCAGCTGCATCACAAATCTGGAGGTTGAGCCAGCCCGAGGGTGAGGTTTGTGGGACAAGGGAGCACCAGGTTTTTGGGATGCTCAAAGGCACTGAAAATCAGAGATTTGGGTGCAGGTCATGTCCTTGTCACTGTGAGGACCACAGGGACGCTGATGCCACAGTTCCACCAGTGCCAGAGGGGCCAGGCCATTAGTGCAGCCCATAATCATCTCCTCAAGGCAGGAAAACCCCAAAACCAAGGGAATTTCGATTTAAATTTTTATGGGGATGGGAACGGGCATCACCTCCAAGTAGGATGATGTCTTAGAGTTCCTGATTGGTTCTTGGATGCCTTCCTCTCCTTGTCCTTTTGCTCACAGTTGTGTCAGACACCACGTAATTAATCACAGAAACATGGAATCATGGAATGGTTTGCGTTGGAAAGGACATCAAAAATCACCTACTTCCACCTTCCACTAGACCATGTTGCTCCAAGCCCCACCCAACCTGGCCTTGGACACTTCCCAGGATGGGACATCCACAATTTCCCTGGGTCCTGGGCCACTGCAGGGATCCACAGGCCAGGAGGGTGGGATCCCCATGCCAGGCACCAGAATTCAGGGTGGCACCCTTGGTGTTGGGAGCTGAGACCCATCCAGGGGTCTGGCAGTGCCCTGACTCCGGTTTTCCCTCCGGCAGCATCACGGTGAAGGACCTGAAGGCGATGCTGCCCCAGGTCAACTACCGCGTTCCCAACATGAGATTCCTGCGGGATAAACTCGTGGTAAGGACCTGTGGACACCCCAGCTACAAGGGAGATGCTCTTCAACACGCCCCAGATGGGCTGGGGCCACCCCAGTGTCTCTGGTTCTGATCGGGTGGCCCCACGCTCATCCAGCCCTGTCTCCCACAGGAAGTGGAAGCCAGGAATGAGATGACTTTCTCCCACTTCATCCAGTTCTACAAAAACCTGATGTTTGATGCCCAGAAGTCGGTAAGATCCATGGATTGGCCTCCCAAATGTCCCCATCCTGGTGTGACGTCTCCCCCTCCAGCTAAGCCTGGGCCCCTCCTCTGCTTTCCAGGTGATCGAGCAGCTGGAGCTCTCCTTCCCCTTGCGGTGAGTTCCCAACTCCCATCCCAGTCAATATTCCAAGAGTTGTATCCATAGAGTGGGAAATGCAGCCAGGCTGTGGGGCAGAGCAGGGAGTGGGAATGGCGATGGGAGAAGGGATAGGAGAGGGCATGGGAGCAGGGATGGGAGAAGGGATGGGAACATGGGTGCAGAAGGGATGGGAGCAATGATGGGAGCTGAGGTGGAAGCAAGGATAGGAGCAGGGATGGGAGAAGGGGTGAGCAGGGACGGGAGCAGAGATGGGAGATGGGATGGCTGCCAGGGATGTAGGGACAGGTCGCCCTGCCCTCCTCCCAGTATCCTCGGACAACGCTGCACATTCCAGCTGAGTGCCGGCCTCTCCTGTCACAGGGTGGAGGGACTGGTGTGAGTGGGGGTCATGGGGAGGCTGAGCTGCAGGTGGGCACTGATGGCATTGACTTTCCCATGGGATCTATCCCAATTCCTTCTCCTGGTCCTCACTGGTGGCGCTCCTTGTCCCAGGAATGTTGACCGCCCTGAGCTGTGCCAAGTGTCCCTCTACGATTTCCAGAAGTTCCTGCTGCATGACCAGAAGGTGGGTTTTCCTTGACAACTCTGCGGCCTAGGGAACCCCCATGGGATGCTCCAGCCCAGTTCCCCCCCTAACAACAGCCATGTTTGTATCCCAGGAATCCTGGGCCAGCGACGTGGGCACGGTGCGGGACTACATGTGCTCCTACCTCAAGGAGAGCTCCAACGAGGCGTCGGATCCCTCCTTCCAGCTGGATGAGGTGGGTGGCTCCACACAGTGTCCCCACAGGGATCTCCCCGGCGCCATCAGGCTCTGACCTCTCTGCTTCTCCCCCCCAGTTCCTCACATACCTCTTCTCCAAGGAAAACATGGTGATGGATGCTAAATACGAGCGCGTGGTGCCCGAGGAGATGAACCACCCCTTGTCTCAGTACTGGAACTCCTCATCGCACAACACGTAACGAGTTTTCCTCGCATGGGCTTTCCTCAGGGACATCCATGAGCATCCCATCATCCTTGTCTCTCCTCTGCAGGTACCTGACAGGAGACCAGTTCTCCAGCGAGTCGTCCCTGGAAGCGTACGCCCGGTGCCTGCGGATGGGCTGCCGCTGCATCGAGTGTGAGTCCCATCAGCCCTTCACTGGGATGCTGGAACCCCTCGTGTCCCATCAAACAGAACATTCCCTGCCCCCATCCTGTGGCACTGGGGCAGACGGTCTTTCCATGTCCTTTGGGGGCTCAAAAAAATGGTTCCCAGCATGTAGCTGGTGGCAAACATGAATTAACCAAGGTGTTTTCCTTCTCAGTGGATTGCTGGGATGGCCCGGACGATCTCCCCATCATCTACCATGGCCACACGCTCACCTCCAAGATCAAATTCCTGGATGTGCTGCACACCATCAAGGAGCACGCGTTCGTCACCTCCGAGTAAGCCCCAGATCCCCCAACATTCCCTGAATCCTGGGAACCTCTCCCTCTCCTCCCCCTGAGGCCACCATTCCCGCCTGCTTGCTCCAGGTTCCCCATCATCCTCTCCATCGAAGACCACTGCAGCATTGTCCAGCAGAGGAACATGGCCTCCCACTTCAAGAAGGTTTTTGGGGACATGCTCCTCACCAAGCCAGTGGACATCAACGCCGATGAGTTGCCCTCACCCACCCAGCTCAAGAAGAAAATCCTAATCAAGGTGTGGAGCGGGCAAAACCCCTTTGCAGGAGAGACACGGATTGTCTTGGGTTCTACACCAAGAGATGCATAAGGGGTGGTGGGAAGAGACCTGTGGGATGTTGATCCTGAGGGTTGGGAGATCAGTGTGACAGGGACACCATGGCCACCGCTGAGCTCCCCTCCCTGTGTGTTTCCCAGCACAAGAAACTGGTTGAAGGGAACCTGTACGAGGAGGTCTCCACTGCCAGTTACTCGGAGAACGACATCAGCAATTCCATCAAGAATGGAATTCTCTACCTTGAAGACCCCATCGACCACGTAAGGGAGGCCCTCAGGGGCTGAGTGGGATCTGTCAGACACTGGGGTTTGAGATGGGCTCTCCCAGGCCACTGTGATGCTGTGAGAGGGAAGGGAGGGATGAAAAACCCCATCCCAAAGCTCCATCCCTCTGTGTCATCCGCCTCCTCATCCCAGTGATGCTCTTCCTCCTTCCCAGACCTGGAGCCCTCATTATTTTGTCCTGACGAGCAACAAGATTTACTACTCGGAGGAGACATCCCGCTACCAGTTCAACGAGGATGAAGAGGAGGTGGAACAGAAGGAGGTGCGTGAGGGGCAGGACACATCCACAGGGCGAGCTGGCAACTCCGTGGGGAGGGTGACAGGGTGGCAACGCCCACTTTGGGATGAACTTGCAGGAGTTCAACAACAACGAGCTGCACTTCACGGAGAAGTGGTTCCACGGGAAGCTCGGGGGTGGCCGTGACGGGCGACAGATCGCGGAGAAGCTGCTGCACGAGTACTGCACCGAGACAGGCGGCAAGGATGGCACCTTCCTGGTGCGCGAGAGCGAGACCTTCGTGGGCGACTACACCCTCTCCTTCTGGTAGGAGCTCCAGCAGGGAGGCAGGATCCCACCCTCCCTGAGTGACACTCCAGTCAGTGCCTGGTTTGGTGGCTGGAATGGCTTTTTTGGGGGAAATGTCACCTTTTTGTGCAGCATGTAGACCCCAAAGCGTGGGATGGTGGTGGTGGGGATGTGGACGCAGATTGACTTGGCTTTCTCCCACCCCCATGGCAGGAGGTCCAGCCGGGTGCAGCACTGCCGGATCCACTCGCGGCAGGAGGCCGGGGCCACCAAGTTCTACCTGACGGACAACCTGGTCTTCGACAGCCTCTACAGCCTCATCTGCCACTACCGGGAGGTGCCGCTGCGCTGCAACGAGTTCGAGATGCGCCTCACCGACCCCGTCCCCCAGCCCAATGCCCACGAGAGCAAAGAGTGAGGATCCTCCCTGTCCCCATCCCCTCGATCCCGTGGGTCCACCAGCCTCCTCCAGCCCTGGCAGGGTGTGGACATGCCGATGCCAGCCCCCCGTCTCCACGTTCTCCCTGGCCAGGTGGTACCACGCCAGCTTGACGCGTCTCCAGGCCGAGCACATGCTGATGCGGGTGCCGCGGGATGGAGCATTCCTGGTGCGGAAGCGCAGTGAACCCAACTCCTACGCCATCTCCTTCCGGTGAGTGTGGACACCACGAGGCCAGCTGGGCTTGGCCAAGCTGAGGACTGTCTGTTGTGACCCCAAGCTAGGTGGCAGGGGTTTACTATGGGTGACACAGTGGGACACGTGATGGTGTCATGAAGGGGAAACCCTCTCCGTGGTGATGTCCTCAGGGTGGTCACCTTGGTGGCATCCTCGAGCATCACCTCCCACCCATCCCCATCATGGAGCCAGGATCCGGCCACCCCTCACCCATCCCATTCCCGTTTCTCCTGGCCCCAGGGCCGAGGGGAAGATCAAGCACTGCCGCATCCAGCAGGAAGGGCGGCTCTTCATGCTGGGCAGCTCGGCCGAGTTCGAGAGCCTCGTGGACCTCATCAGCTACTACGAGAAGCACCCGCTCTACCGCAAGATGAAGCTGCGCTACCCCATCAACGAGGAGACCCTGGAGAAGATGGGCACCACTGTGAGTTCTCCCAGCAGTGGGGATGGTGGGGGTTCTGTGCCATGGGCAACCAAGCCCCAGTCTCAGCTCTACCTTCTTCCAGAATTTTGGTTGGAGCCCAGCCAGAACCAGCCAAGGTTGTTGCGAATTCATTACCCAATGTTATAACTCCACCATAATTCCCTTTTCCAACAAGCTGCAAAGGGATATTAGATCCCACTCAACCTCCTCTCGTCCCCTCATAGCCCTTGCCCACATCCAGGTGACCCCCTCAGGAATTTCTCCTTGTAGGAACTGGACTATGGAGCCCTGTATGAGGTGCGGACCCCCCACTTCTACGTAGAGGCCAACAAGATGCCAATGGCCAGGGTAAGGGGCCGAGCTGCTGTCCTGGGAGGTGGTGGGTGGTGGGACATGATGTGAGGTTCATGGGTGGTCCCTCCCCAGATCCACTACACCTCCCACCACCCCTGACCGGAGAAGTGGTGATGTTGTGCTGCATTTTTCTGACCCTCAAGTGATGCTGGAGCTGGACCCATCCCACATTACCATCACTTAGAGACAGTCCAAGCTCCAGAGACAGCTTTGTGGTGGGGGTAGGTCTGAAGAGAGCCCAGTGTGGAGCAAGGACCTGGCAGAAGTTTGCCTTAACAGCAGGGAAATCCCTTTGCACTGGGGAACCCCAAAAAAGCAGGTCTAGGGTCAGTTCCCTGGTGGTGCAGTCTCCATCCTCAGAGGTTTTTGGGACTTGCTTGTTCTTGGAGTTGACCCAACCTCCACCTTTGGAGGCTTTTGGGATTAGTTGAGTCTTGGAGCTGACTCAATCTCCATCCTTGGAGGTTTTTGGGTCTGGACATATTTTGGAGTTGACTCTGGAAGAGGCTGGACTGGAGCCCTTAGTTTCCTTTCCTGTGATCCTGCAGTCCCATGGTCCAGCACTGCTGGTGCCTTAATGGTCCCTTTGCAGCAAGATTAGACCACACACAGGAAAACTTAACCTGGAGGGTTTTTTCCAGGGAATGTGGTAATATCAGAGGATTAACCCTTCAGTGCACCAGGAGAAACCATTGGGAGGTCCCAAAAAAGGAACCTGATCTATGCTGAATGTGGTGATCCTGCAGGACCACAGGCACCTCCAGCCCTCCTGTCCCCTCTAAACCATCCCACTGTCATGAGCAATTTGGAAGCTGGAGAGGGACCTTTTGTCAGGAACTGTAGTGATAGGGTGAGGAGTAATGGATACAAATTGAAAGAGGGGAAATTTAGGTTAGATACCGAGAAGGAATGTTTTACTGTGAGGGTGGTGAGACACTGGAATAGAGAAGTTGTGGATGCCTGAACCGTGGAAGTGCTCAAGGTCAGGTTGGATGGAGCTTGGAGCAACCTGGTCTAGTGGAAGGTGTCCTGCCCATGGTGGGATGGGTTGGAATGGGATGACCTCTCCATTCCAACCCCTTAACACCCTATAATTCTACAATTTGAGGTGTCAGACCCTCAGGACCCCGTACCTTGGGGGCTGAGGAGGGAGCTGGATGCTGAGTGGTGACACACATGTCCTTCTTTCTGGTGTCCCCAGTGCACGGTGAAGGCTCTGTATGACTACAAGGCACAACGGGAGGATGAGCTGTCGTTCTGCAAGCAGGCCATCATCCACAACGTGGACAAGCAGGATGGCGGCTGGTGAGGGCGGTCACTTGGGTGTCACTGTGGGCGGGAGGTGAAGGAGACACCCGGGGTATTCCCATGGCGGGTTTTAACTCAGCCTCCTTCTCTGTCCCCCCACCCCTTCTCCAACCACCCCCTGGCACCGCATGCAGCAGGGACATCCCTGTCCCCCCCTCCCCGAAATCTGTCCGCTCGCCTTGATCCTCTCACCCCTTACAGGTGGCGGGGAGACTACGGGGGCAAGAAGCAGCTCTGGTTCCCGGCCAACTACGTGGAGGAGATCGTCGGCACCCAGGCGCAGGAGCAGGATGAGGCTGTGAGTGCCACCTCTCAGGGACTCTGGGAGCGAGGACACTGGAGGCTCTCAGGAGCCTTGAGCAAGTCCAGACCCTTATCCTGAGGCTGGGAGATGCTCATGATCCTGTTCCAGCTTGGATCCTTATCCAGAGGCTGGAGGATGCTCAAAATCCTGTTCCAGCCCAGACCCTTATCCAGAGGATGGGGAACGTTCCTGGCCCTACTCCAACTTGGACCTATTTCTGGGAGTTGGGAAATGCTCCTGGTCCTGTTCCAGCCCATATCTTTATCCAGAGGCTGTAGGATGCTCCCAGCCCCACTCCAGCTTGGACCCTTTTCTGGAAGCTGCAGAGTATTCCAAGTCTTATGCAAGCCCCGATCCTTATCCAGAGGCTGAGGGATGCTCCTGGTCGTGCTCCAGCCCAGACCCTTATCCCGAGGCTGGGGGATGCTTGTGCTCCTGCTCCAGTCCAGATTCTTGTCCAGAGGCTGAGGGATGTTCTTGGCCCCACTCCCACTTGGACAATTTACTGGAAGCTGGAGGATGCCCCTAGTCCTGCTCCAGCCCCAATCTCTGTCTGGAGGCTGGGTGATAATCTTGGCCACACTCCAGCTTGGATCCTTTCCTGGGAACTGGAGGATGCTCCCAGCCCTGCTCCAGCCCAGACCCTTATCCAGAATCTGGGCGATGCTCCTGGTCCTGCTCCAGCCCAGACCTTTATCCAGAATCTGGGAGATGCTCCTGATCCCATGCCAAGACAGATCTTTATCCAGAGGCTTGGGGATTGTGCTGGCCCCACTCCAGCTTAGACCCTTTTTTGGAAGCTGGAGGATGCTCTCAGCCTTGTGCCAGCTTGGACACTCATCCAGAGGCTGGAGGATGCTCCCAGCCCTGTACCAGCCCAGACCCTTATCCAGAGGCTGGGGGATGCTCGTGGTCCTGCTCCAACCCAGCTCTTGGGGTGATGCTCCTGGGTGTTTTTTCCCTTCTTTTCCTCAGATTTGTCCGACTCAGAGGGCTGGAGGGTGGCTGCCTGTAACCCACAGGCCTCCCCCACATTCCCTCTTTCTTCCTCTCTTGCAGTCATCGGAAAACAGCCCCCTGGGGAACTTCCTGAAGGGCTTCATTGATGTCCCATCCTGCCACGTTGGTGAGTGTCCCTACTTATGGATTTGGGGGGAATTTGGAGGAATTGGGATGTCCAGATGATCCAGGGGATATTTTCCCTTGATTCCAAGGGCGTGTTTCAGCAGGGAGAGCTGAAGCCGCACATTAAAACAAGTGGGATCCTCACACGAGGAGGATCCTGATGGATGGTGGGGTGCCAGGAGGGGCTGGTGGGGGCCCGGGAGCGGGACCGCTGAGGTTTCGTTTGCTCCACAGAGCCATCCGTTGGGAATGTCTTCGAGTAAAGCCCCCCTCTGATGTCCTTATAGTTATCTCCAAAGACGGGAGGAGCTCCAAACCATTTGTCTTCACCATCCATTCCCAGCAGATGTCCCACGCAGCCCAGTCGCTGGATGTGGCCGCGGACACGCAGGAGGAACTCAGCGAGTGGGTGGCCAAGATCCGGGAGGCCACGCAGAACGCCGACGCCAGGGTGAGGGGATGCAGAGGATGGGGCTGGATGGTCCCTTTCTCATGGGGATTGTTCCTCATGTCTCCAAAGGAAGAGTCTGGGGGGAGTCTTGCAGCTCCTGTTTTTCCTCACGCAGATGCAAGAGGGGAAGATCATGGAGCGGAGGAAGAAGATCGCGCTGGAGCTCTCGGAGCTGGTCGTGTATTGCCGGCCGGTGCCGTTTGATGAGGACAGTAAGTCCTGGAGAGATGGGATAATGGGATGGGCACGGGAAGAGACAGGTGGGAAGAACCATCCAGGTTTCATTCCTTCACTGATGGCCACTCTGTGCTTGCAGAGATTGGCACGGACAAGGCGTGTTACCGGGACATGTCCTCCTTCCCGGAGACCAAGGCGGAGAAATACGCCAACCGCAGCAAGGGCAAGAAGTTCCTGCAGTACAACCGCCGCCAGCTGAGCCGCATCTATCCCAAAGGACAGCGCCTGGACTCCTCCAACTACGACCCGCTGCCCATGTGGATCTGCGGGAGCCAACTCGTGGCCCTCAACTTCCAGACGCCCGGTAAGTCCTGCTCCCGGGGTTGTTGTTGGGCTCATCGCTGAAGGTTGTCTCAAAATTCCGATCCCCAATTGTTCTGCCCTGGGTTGTCTTGTCGGAGGTGGTTTGGGTGATCTCTCCAACCTTTGTCTCCATCCTCATGGGGACACGAGTGGTTTGGATGCTCTTCAACCTTTTCCTCATCCTGATGGGAACACAGGAAGTAGTTTGAATGATCTCTCCAAGCTTTGTCCTCATCCTGATGGAGACACAGGAGGTGGTTTGGATTCTCTCCAACCTTTGTCTCATCCTGATGGGGTTGCAGGGGGTAGTTTGAAAGATCTCTCCAATCTTTGTCCTTATCCTGGTGGGAACACGGGTGGTTTGGATGCTCTCCAAACTTTGCCCTCATCCTGATGGGGTTGCAGGGGGTAGTTTGAAAGATCTCTCCAATCTTTGTCCTTATCCTGGTGGGAACACGGGTGGTTTGGATGCTCTCCAAACTTTGCCCTCATCCTGATGGGGACATCTCCGTCCAGTCCTTGGGTAATTCATGCAAAGTTTGGCTGCATCTCTGCTCCAGCCAGGGTTGGGGACTCTTAATTGGGTTTGCAAGGCAGGACCTTGTGCCCAAGGACCTCAGGGAGGTCCCTGAGTCCCACACTCAGATCTGCTCTGTCCCCACGGCCACAGACAAACCGATGCAGCTGAACCAGGCGCTCTTCATGCTTGGTGGCCGCAGCGGCTACGTCCTGCAGCCGGACATCATGAGGGACGAGACCTTTGACCCCTTCGACAAGAACAGCCTGAAGATCGTGGAGCCCATCACGGTCCAGCTGCAGGCAAGTGTGCAAGGACAGCAAGACCACCTTGAGGTGGTCACCATCAAGATGGGAACTCCTCCTCATTTTTGGGTCAACCAGGAGTGGTTTTTACATGTTCCAGCCACATATTTGCTCCATGTAGCTTGTTACTCTTTGGAGTCCTTCCTCATCCAGTGTGGCTGGACCTCACCCTCCTCTTCCTCCCCTCTCCCACAGATCCTTGGTGCCCGGCACCTGCCCAAGAACGGGAGGAGCATCGTGTGCCCCTTTGTGGAGGTGGAGGTTTGCGGCTCCGAGTACGACAACAGCAAGAACAAGACAGATGTTGTAGGTGAGGAACCGCACGGGTGATGTCCCCACCCTTGGGGACAACCCAGATTGTGCCCTATAGGGTCCTCTTGAGAGGACATGTGGGTGATGGGGCCGGGTTTTGTGCTCTCTCCCACAGCCGACAACGGCTTCAACCCCGTCTGGCTCTTCAAGCAGTTTGTTTTCGACATCAACAACCCAGAGTTCGCGTTCCTCCGCTTCGTGGTGTATGAGGAGGACATGTTCAGTGACCCCAACTTCTTGGCACAAGCCACCTTCCCCGTCAAGGGCCTCAAAACAGGTATGGTCCTTCCATCATCATCATCTCCATCATGGTCATGGAATCACAGAAGGGTTTGGGTTGGAAGGGACCTTTACAGGTCTTCTAGTTGCAATTGTTCCTGCAATTGTCATCATCATCATGATCTCCATCACTGAGTCATGGAATCATAGAAGGGTTTGGGTAGAAAGGGGCTTTTAAAGGTCATCCAGTCCAAATCCCCTTCAATCGTCATCTTCATCATCTCTGTCATAGATCATGGAATCATAGAAGGGTTTGGGTTGGAAGGGACCTCTAAAAGTCATTGAATCCAACCTCCCTGCATCATCATCATCATCATCATCGTCATCATCATGATCTCCATCATTAAGTCATGGAGTCATAGAAGGGTTTGGGTTGGAAGGGACCTCTAAAAGTCATCGAGTCCAATCCCCCTGCATTGTCAATCATCATCATCATCATCATCATCTCCTCCCTGGGGTCCTGGCCATGGTGAGGGGCTTGTACCCTGCCATGGTGCTGAGCTCCTGTTGTGGTGTTGTGCCCAGGTTACCGGTCGGTGCCGTTGAAGAACAGCTACACCGAGGACCTGGAGCTCGCCTCCCTCCTCATCCACATCGAGATCATCAACGCCAAGGCAGGTGGCCCGGGTGGCTTGGGAAACCTGGAACAAGGGGAACCATCTCTTTGGGGTGTGCTGCCCACCGCACCAGCCTCACGCACTTGTTTTGGGGCAGGAGGAAGATGAGGAGAACCTCTACTCGTCCATCCAGCAGCTCCGGGACCGTGCCAGCGAGCTCTCCAGCCAGGTCTCCAGCTACGAGCGCACCAACGGCTGCGATTCCCGCTACCAGCAGCGCCTGGATGAGCTCCGGGCGGCCCAGGAACGGCTCATGGAGCTCACCGAAGTCCGCAACCGCAAGTGAGTTGTCCCCTCCCTGTGGCTTCGGGAGGTCCCTCTTGGGGAGGTCCCTCTTGGGAAGGTCCCTGAGGCCACCGCCCTGCTCCCCACCAGGTTGATGGAGAAGAAGAAGAGGGACCGGCAGATGGTCACCAAACGCAGCTGAGCTGGAGGGACTCGAGCTGAGGAGCTCCCCCAGCCACCTCCTCTCCTGCCACAAAGGGAGGTGGGGCGGCCACATCCAGACCTCCCACCACGCCCAGGGCTGGGTGACAGCGGCGTGACAAATTTGGGGATGAAAGGGGACCTTTGGTAGCTGTGCCTGTGACAGGGGTGAGGCGGGAGGTGGGACACTCTGGCTTCAGTCCCAGGTGCCTCCAGCTTCATCCCATGTTCCCTGGGGCTCGTGGCCATGGCCTTGTCCCCACGGGGTGGCCACAGTGGCTCCTCCTCACCCAATGTTCTCGATGTCCCACCATCCCATGGCAGCCCCGTGACCGATGGGGAAACTGAGGCACGGAGGCCCAGCCGGCCCAGGATGGGGCAGGACTGGCCTCCTCCATCCTGGGCACAGGTGACGGGACTGGCTGGTGGTGAGGCACCAGGATGGGGACACGGGACACTTTTGGGGGGGGTAGGGGGGTATTTTATTCCCCCGCTATAAATATCTGTATTTTCTTCTTTTATCCAGCGTGTACATATGGCGTGGGGGGAGGGGGTGTCTGTACCAGCCACAGTATTAGGGCACAAGGGGGACCCCAAAATGTCCAGAGATGTCCCAGCATGGGACCAAGGGAGCAGGGGACCAAGTCTTGGGGGTGTCCCACAGGGCAGGGTGGCCTGTGACAGGGTGCCTTGAGCAGGCACCAGGTAAATACAGACACCAGGGTGGCCCCAGAGGGGACAGGGATGTCCGCAAAGTGACCTAGAGTTGTCACCAAACTCTGGGAATGGGGACAGATCCTGCCAGTAAAGCCAGTCGAGGTGGTGGCTGGCCCAGTGGTGGCTGGGGACATCTTGGGGTGTCCCCTGGGATCG
>VZTF01007968.1:45761-62208 GCA_013397755.1 Cnemophilus loriae | reverse complement strand
GAATCCACAGGGATTTGTGTCCGTAGGGACACACACTCCCGGATCCACAGGGATTTGGGCCCGTGGGGACACACACTCCCGGATCCACACGGCTTTGGGTCCATGGAAACACACGTGAATCCACAGGGATTTGTGTCCATGGAAACACCCCCCTCACGCCGCCCCTCACGCGATCCCCGCCTCCCCCCTCCGGCCGCACGGCAGGGGGCGGGGCCTACCGCGTAGCCACGCCCCATTCCTCCATTATGGCCACGCCCCTTTACTCCTATTGGCTGCCGACCTCACCCCGCGGCTCCCCATTGGCTGCCGGGCCGCGCCCGCGCCCTGACGCGGAAGTGCCGGGGCCCGAGCGGCGGCGGAGACGGTGAGGGGAGGGGTCGAGGCCAAACCCCGCTCCCGGCGCTGGGAACGGCGATTTATTCCCAGAAATCGGGGGAAATCGGGAATATTCTGCTTTTGAACACCCGTGTTGCGCTTGGGTTTGATGAGGACAAGGGTTTATTGCTGTGTTTTCGCGGGGAGAATGGTTTATTTGGGGGTTTTGGTGAGGAAATTAGTTTACTCCTGTTTATTTTCACGAGAAAAGCTGTTTGTTCCTGGGGTTTGGCGAATAAAATTGTTTGTTTTCGGGTTTTTATGATGAGAAAAAGGGTTTATGCCGGGGTTTTGATGAGGAAAAGGAATTACTTTTGTTTTTTTGAAAATGAGGAACATGATTTATTCGTCGTTTTTTATGAGGAAGGTGGTTTATTTTTGCGTTTTTCATGAGAAAAAAAAAAGTTTATTTTTGGCTTTTGAGGAAGAAAATGGTTTATTTGTGTGTTTTTGATGAGGAAAATTACTTATTCTTGGAGGGTTTTGATGAGGAAAATGGCCTATTATTAGGGCTTGATGAATGAAATAGTTTATTCTTGCTTTTTGATGAGGAAGATTGTTTATTCTTGTGGGTTTTGTGATGAAAAAGTCTTTATTTTTTGCTTTTTATGAGGAAAATGGTTTGGTTTTGTGGTTTTGATGAGGGAAGTGGTTTGTTCTGGAGCTTTCATGAGGAAAACTGCCTTGATGAGGAAAATTTAGTCTCGGTTATTTTTATGAGAAAAACAGTTTATTCTTGGGATTTCGGTTAATTAAATAGTTTGTTCTTGGGAATTTCATCAGAAAAATTAATTTATTTGGGGCTTTTAGTGAGGAAAAGGGTGTATTTTTAATTTTTTTTTTAATTTTCTTCACCCTTCCTTTATGTTGAAACAAAAATTTCTGATCCTGATTTTCCATGGAATCATCAAAGGAGAGGTGGGGAGGGGTAAAAAGTGGAATTTAATGACTGGATTTTAATTCCTGCTGGAATTTAACTATTATAATTTAACTACTGGAACTCAACTGGAATTCTACCAGTTGAATTAAACCACTGGAGTTTTAACTACAAGAATTTTCACTGTCAGAATTCAGCTGAAAAAACAAGCACCAAAATATATTTTGGCTTCCAAATAGTTGCATTCCTGTTAATGTAAACTATGTAATAAAAAATTAAATATTTGTTTGGGAAAGCTGGAGATCTTTAGTACCCCAGGGGCTGATTTGCATGTGGTTCTGAATATTCATGAGCTGTAGCAACCCCGAGGAGCTGGGAATCCCTTTTCCAAGGAAATTTTAAAGGCAGGATGATGGATCCTTTGCCTCACTCCCGTGAGTAAGGAGAGAAGATGTGGAATTAAATGAGGCTGGGCAGTGTCAGAACAGGCTGGACGAGCTGGAGCAGCCTCTGGAATTATTCCAGGCGTGGCTGGACGGAGCTTGGAGCAACCTGGGATAGGGGAAGGTGTCCCTGCCTGTGGAATCAGGTGATCTTTAAGGTTCCATCCCAACCCAAACCATTCCATGGGGTTTTTTTTTTTTTTTTTTTTGTACAGCCTCGTGCTGGGAGGGTTTAGTGGAGAAGGCAGAGCTGGGCTTTTCCCATGGAAGCGCAACAGGGATGAGCAGGAACGTGGGAAACCAGGGTAGATGGAATTGTGGATCGCCGAGAGGGTGATTAAACACCTGGAAAAAAGGAGCAGGGAAGCTTTGGGAGACGATAAAAACTCGACTGGGCGAGGCTTTGAGCGCGGGGTTGGACCCAAGACCTCCTCCAACCCCGGATTCTTCGGGAATTCTGCGCCAACGCTCACAAGTCTCCATTGCCGTGACTCTCCCAACCCAGGGAATCCACGATGTCCAACCTCCCGGCGGCGGACGGGAATTGCTTCTACATCCTCACGGAGGACTGCGCCTATGGAAGCAAGTACTTCCAAGCCGGGAACTTGTGCTTCTGCAGCGAGAGGAGCTACCTGCGGAATTTCTCCGAGGATGGGCCCCCGGCTTGCTTCCTCAAGGTCGTCATGCTGGACGACAGCTCCACGGTCACCATCAACCTGGAAATCCTGCAGCCCGTGCGCCAGGAAGCCGCCGGGTTCCTCCTGGCCGTCGGGAGCCACAGCGAGCGCTTGGATTTCTTCCTGGAGAGGCAGAGCCTGGAAGGAGCTCTCCGGGCCGTGCCGGGTCAGAACGTGATGGTGGAGGTGGAGCGGGAATTTTTCCCGGGAGTCGTGCGCTACATCGGGAGCATCTACAAGCCCAGCCTGGCTGTGCTGACTCCGGTGTTTTTCGGGGTGGAATTGCAGGTAATGGCGGGGGGGGCCAAGGCAGCGAACTCCTCATTTTTCCCGTGAAATTTCTGTGTGTAACATCCCTTCCCGGCGTGTTTTCAGGGAGAGGGGGAAAACAGAGGGAGAAGCGACGGGTCCTACCACGGCACCGAGTACTTCAAGTGCAAGAGGAACTGTGGGATCTTCCTGCCCTTCAGCAAAATCCAGTTTATTCCCACATCGGGCAACGATTATGGGAAGCAGAAGCCCGGGAAACAGGACGCGGAGGAGGTGGTTCCCGTGAAAGTGGGAGACGCCGTCAGCTTCTTCGTGGATGAGATCCCCACCAAAGGAATTGCCATGGCAGTTTACAGGGAAGGGAGCCAATGGTTCGTGAAGGTTTGCCCGGTAAGAGCAGCTTTTCCATAGGGTTTATTTGGGATTTTAAAGAAAAAAACCACGTTATGGTTGGACGTGGAAGAGAAGTAAAGGGAAGGTCCAAAATGGTTCCAGCCCTGTTTAAAAAATTCCTTCATGTTCCAGTGTTTAGCTGATGGATTTTCCCCTCCTTTCAGGAAGAAGAAGGAACGACTGACATTTTCAGGGAAATCCCCATGGATTCTGTTGTGAAGGAGAGCTTGCAAAGTAGGTGATCCTTGGATGTATCTCTCCTGATCACATTCTGGGGGAAATTGGAATTTATTCCCTCTCTGCAGGGAACTGAGGAGCTGAAGTTACAATAAAACCCTCGGCTTGACTTAATGGATCGGGATTTATGGAAAAATCTCAAGTTCCACACAAAGCTAAAGCTGAATCCCATTTGTCATGAAGGAGAGTCTGATGGAAGCAGAGAATTCCCTCAGGGAAGAGGCACCACTGGTTAAAAAGTCTTTAATTCAGCTGTAAAAGGTGGAGCAGGAGCTTCATCCTGGTGGGAAAGGCTCAGGTGCCAGCAGCAATGGTGGGAATTGTTGGACAAGACAAGGAATTAGTAGAAAAATTAGGAAATAACCTCCCTCCTGCCATTCCAGTGGTCTGGGAAGGGCTGGATTAGCTTCAGAGCCAGCGAGAGGTTGGAATGTGAAGCTTTGAGCAGGGAAACAAGGAGCAGGCTCGTTTCCTCTCATCCTGTCAGACCAGCTTGGACACAATGGGAATTACACCTTGTGTCCCTGGTGCTCAGCTTCCTGCTTGTGTGTGTAGCCTGGAATTTCCAAAATAGAGCTGAAATTAGATCCAGAGGACCAAATTCCCACCTCTCCTGATGTTTTGCGTTGCCCGTCAGGTTTCTTCCCGACGTTCGACTCCGACGTGGGCTTTGGAAAACCAAACCCAACGAAACAAGAGATGAGCGAGAGCAGCGAGGAGGGGGAAGGTGGGAATTCACCCCTGGAAGTGAACTCCATGGTCCAGATCACCTTGGACAAAGGGAATCAAGTTTCGGGAATCATCCGCTGGTTGGGCTACCTGCCCCAAATCAAGGACAAAATGGCTGGGGTTGAACTGGTGAGGCTGGAAAGCTGGGAAAGAACCTGGGAGTGCTGGTGGCAGTGGCTGAACGTGGGGGACGGAATTTTGGGATCCCCAGGTGCAGGGTATTGAGGGGCTGGAATGGAGATGGGAAGGGTTTGGAGCACCAGGAGCAGCTGAGGGAGCTGGGAGGGCTCCTCCTGGAGAAAAGGAGGCTCAGGGACGTTCTCACTCTCCACAGTTCCCTGACAGGAGGGTGCAGCCAGGTGGGAGTCAGGGAACAAGGGACAGGACATGAGGAAACAGCCTCAAACTGCTCCAGGGGAGGTTTCAGTTGGATATTGGGAAAATCCCTTTATGGATGGGGTTGTCCAGCCCTAGCACAGCTGCCCAGAGCAGGGGTGGGGTCCCCATCCCTGTGGACGTGGCACTTGAGGACACGATTCAGTGGTGGCCTCGGCAGCGTTGCTGCTAGACTCGATCTCAGATCTCTTTTCCAACCATAATTCCATAAATCCCACTCTCAGGCTCTTCCCTGGTGCTGTTTTCCCAGGATGAAGACAAGGGGGTCACAGCTGGAGAGTGGCTGGGCAAGTCCTACTTCCAGTGCGCCCCGAAGCGCGGCCTCTTCGTGAGGCTGAATTCCTGCCAGCCCGACGTGCGCTTCCAGAGCTTTCCCAACTCCGACTTGTCCCTCAGAGATTACAGTGAGTCCGCTGGGAAGCAGGAAAACGGGGCTGTGATGGGAGAAGGATGTGGAGGAACCCCATGGGCGGCGTTTCTTCCCTTTCTTTGAGTGTGGTTGTTTTTTTTGGTGTTTATCCCACACCACATCCTTGGCTGGGTTAACAGTTGGGCTCAATCCTAGAGGTCTTTTCCAACCTAAATGATTCCTTAGGGAACATCCCACAAGTGTGGAAGACTGTGATTTATTAAAAGCTGGATTGAGAAGCCACCTTAGGTCTGAGAGTTGTAGACTCACCTCAGACTTTTGAGGCATCAGGGAAGGACAGAGTTGACCCAGATGAGAAGGTGAAGGAAACTCCTTTCGTTGCAGGAGGACAAGAAGTTCTTCCAGAGGGTCCAGAGAGTTTTCCTCCCCTCAGGAATGAGGCAGCAGTCCGTGTCCTCCGAGGGCGGATGAAAGGCATCCAAGGCCATTGTAATTCCTGCTACATGGATGCAGCTCTCTTCAGGTAAGGACCTGCTTGGGTGGTGCAGGCTTATTAAACGAGTGGCTTTTTAATTGGGCAGAGCCCCAGATTGCAGCACTTCCCTGGATTCCAAAGTTGGCTGGAAGTTTACCTGGTGTAGAGCAGGATGTAACTGTGTGGAGATGCAACCTCCAGGCTGCTTTTTGATGTCCTTCCCAAATCCAGCAGGTTTTCCAGCCCTGAAGACCCCTGGTACCCCTGTGTCTGTCATTCAGGGTGCTGAGACCTCATAGTTGTCCGGACTTGGACCGTGCTGACTCTTTCCCTGGAAGTTCTGGCTGGAGTCATTCCAAAGAACCCACCCAGGAGGTCCCAACTTCCCTGCTCGGAGAGGAAAAGACTCAGTGGTGCCCTTCCCTGAGCAGTTGTGGCTGCAAAGTAGGAATTTCCTTCTCCTTGAGCTGTTCCCTTGCTTTCTCCCAGTGTTCATTGTTCCAGATGTTTCTCACTGTGCAGATGTGCTTCCCTCACCTCCCTGTAATTCCATGCATGGATTGTTGGGCATCAAAGCCATCGACTGTCACCAGCCACCACATTTTGGTTCCAGCTGTTGCTTCCAAGCCCTCAAACTCAAACCCATCCCACTCTTCCCACAGCCTCTTCTCCTGTACATCCGTGCTGGACTCCATGCTCTTCATGCCCTTCCCACTGTGTGACCGGAATGTCCAGGGAATTCTGCGGGATGAGATTGTCAGTCCCCTCCGAAGGTGAGTGTAGGGAATGCTGGAAGTTGTCCCATCTGCCTTCATTCCTTCCCTGCTGCCCTCGAGGTGTTACCTGGCACCAAGGGAAACCTGGCAGCCATATCCAAAGGTGTTCAGGTCAAGGAGGAATGGTTTTAAACTGACAGAGAGTGGATTGAGATGGGATATTGGGAAGGAATTTTTCTCTGGGAGGGGGGTGAGGCCCTGGACTGGAATTCCCAGGGAAGCTGTGGCTGCCCCATCCCTGGAAGTGTCCCAGGCCAGGTTGGACAGGGCTTGGAGCAACCTGGTCTCGTCGGTGCCATCCCTGCCCATGGCAGAGGGTTGAACTGGATGAAGTTTAAGATCCCTTCCAAGCGCAGCCGTTCCATGGTTTCCATCACCTGCAGCTGGTTGTTGTTCCCAGGACTGGCTTTGTCAGGGCCAGCAGCGTGATGCACCTCCGGGAGCAGCTCACGGACAAGGGCCAGTGCTCCAGCTTTACCAGCGCTGAGAAAGGTGAGGAGCTCCCTGGGGCCTTTCCCGAGCTGCTTCCCTGTGTTTGGCTCATCCGGGCACCAGCTGGCAACTTCCCTTTGTGCTTCTCTCAGGAATGTGCTTTAATTAGGTGCTGCTGTTAATTAATGTAAAAATTCACTTCTCAAATCCCTTCAGCTTTTACATCTCTCTGTATCCTCAGGGCCCCTTCCAGTGCCTCAAGGGGCTCCAGGAGAGCTGGAGAGGGATTTTGGACAAGGGATGGAGGGACGGGACACAGGGAATGGCTTCCCTCTGCCAGAGGGCAGGGACAGATGGGATTTGGAAAGGAATTGTTGTCTGTGAGGGTGGGGAGGCACTGGAATGGAATTCCCAGAGAAGCTGTGGCTGCCTCATCCCTGGAATTGTTCAAGGACGGGCTGGACAGGGCTTGGAGCAACCTTGTGGAACGGGTCCCTGCCTATGGCAGCGGCTGTAATTCCATGATCTTAAAGGTCCGTCCCCACCCAAACCATCCCAGAATTCCATGGAAGCGCAGTCTCTGAAGGCTGGTTGCCATTTTCCATGTTCCCTTTGGGATTTGTGCTTTAACCGAGTGCTCTCAGCCTTTGTGCCAATCGTCCCCTTATCTGAAGAGGAAATTCCAGGTTCATGGAAAGTTGGCTCATGTTTATCTGGCAGCTCTTGGTTGCATTGGGATGGGATAGGCCAGTTCCTGGCGTGGTCTGATCCATCCTTTCCTTTCACTTTCCAGATCCTGAGGAGTTCCTCAATCTCATAATGCAGCAGGTCCTGGGAATTGAGCCACTGCTGAAACTCCAGTAAGTTTCCACAGCTGAGGGATACAGTTCCC
The DNA here is from genome assembly GCA_013397755.1 of Cnemophilus loriae. Lineage (NCBI taxonomy): Eukaryota > Metazoa > Chordata > Aves > Passeriformes > Corvidae > Cnemophilus > Cnemophilus loriae. The sequence continues at coordinate 54,866 of VZTF01007968.1, read as the reverse complement.
AAGGCCAGGCTCATTAATTTTCCACCTCACAATCCCTGCAGGTTTGGGGGGGGGGGGNGGGGGGGGTCACTTGTCCCTTTCCACCCGAGTTTTTTGGAATCACAGCTCTGAGTTTTGCGCAGCTCCTTCTGCCTTCCCGTAGGAACAGACTCTGATCCTGCCTGTTGTGATCTTCCCATCCGGGAAAAGACACTCCTGAGCTCTCCCTGGAGGGTGCTGCCTTCAGGAAGTCGGGATAAAAACCTCGTGCCATCCTCAGGGAGAGCCAGAAGGGGTTTGAGAAAGGTGGTGTCCGACTGTAGGGCAGATCCAGCAATATCCGACAGCCTTTGGGTGAATTTGGGATGTGTCCAGGCTGCCGAGCTGGCTCAGCTCCCGCAGCCTCTCAAAACAGGCAGCCCATGGATGCAGTCCCAGTTTTTTGGGGACTCTACAAAGAGGATGAGAGGCTGGAGGAAGCCAAAAATAACTGTGCTGTTTGGGAGCACAGAAAGGGAATTGTTGGATTTCTGTGCTCCTTTGTGGAGCCGCCGCTCGAGCCGCGGATCGTGGAGTGCTGGGAAAGGCCGAGCACAAAGAGGGCTCTGTGCTGCAGCTCCCCTGCACGGGGTCATCTCAAGGAAATCCTTTCCCTGCTCTCTTTTCAGGGATTGTGGGAGATCTGCACACAACTCACCTCGAGTTTGGCTTTTTGGATGCTTTTTTTAGTCGATCCTCCATCGAAGCATCCGTTTGTCAATTTAAATATTAAATTGATCTTTTAGATTTATATTGAGGGGAAATTGAATTTTGCTTATAGGATGTGCTGCTCCAAAGGGATAACGAGGCCAAAATTCCTACTTATCTCCTCTTCCCCCTGGCACGAATTCGGTATTTTTGGGTGGAAAAAGTGCTTTGTGTCACACCAAGCCACCCTCGGTGCCTGCACCCCAGGAGCTCTCCCAGCACAAACCTTGGGAAACTCTAAGTTTTGTGTCACCACATCCCCAATCCCATGAGCTCTCCTCACAGGTCAGGAGGCCAGAAGGAGCAGGAGTGTTACTGCTACCAGATATTTATGGATAAACAGGAGGATCTGGTGGTTCCCGACGTGCAGCAGTTGGTGGAACGCTCCTTCCTATCCTCGGATCTGAAGCTGGTGGAGGTGAGTCCTGCTTTTTTTTGTTTCCCAAAATACCTGTGAAGCCTTGGATGTTTTATATCCAACACCGAATCCAGGCATGACTTAGGAAAAGGCCTCTGCTTTCCCTGTTTCCCTTTTGTCCTGTGAATAATGACAGCAAATTTAGAGAAAAAATCTCCGGGATTTGGCTCTTCTGGCAGGGTGACTCCTTTCGCTTTGATTTTTGCCCAGATCCCATCTTGCTTCATTATCCAAATGCCACGTTTTGGGAAGGAATATAAAATGTTCAGCAAAATCATCCCTTCCTTGGAGCTGGATATAACAGATCTGCTGCTGGACAGTGAGTGATGGATGATGGGCTGTGAGCAACCAGCTCTGAGCTCTCTGCGCTGGGATGCTTCTTCCCTGAGTCCCAGTTTTGGCAGAAAAAGCTGAATTTTGGGTGGGATCTGGGGAAGACACTCCCTCTGAGCTCCGTTTCCCCGGCAGGTCCCAGGGAATGCTGCCTGTGTGGAGATGTTGCCACTCTGGAATGCTCGGAGTGTTTCCAGGACAAGGTGTTCGCAGCCACGGGCCTGAAGCAGTTCTGCAGCTCCTGCTCCAGACAGGTATTTTCCACGGCTGTTCCCAAAATCCACCTTGGGAGCTGTCAGCAGGATGAACCCTCCCAAAATCCCCACATTTCCCTGGCTGTCCCTGCAGCTGCTCAGGGTGGAGCAGCACTTTCCTGAAGGTCATTCCCAGCAGGAGCCAGAGGTTGTTGAACCCTCTGCTTACACAGAGCCTGAATAATCATGGAATCATAGAAAAACTTGGATTGGAAAGGACCTTGAAGCTCATTCCAGTTCCACCCCCAGGATGCTGCTCACTATCCCAGGTTGCTCCAAGACCTGTCCAACCTGGCCTTGGACAATTCCAGGCATGGACATCCACAGCTTCCCTGGACAACCTGTTCCATAATTAAGGAGTAATCCTGCAGGAATTGAGTGCCGATCCCTCCCTTCTGCCTCTCCATGAGCATTCCCACAGTTTCTGCCCTGTCTTGGAGGGTGACGCACTCCCATTTCAGCTTCTTGCTGCCAGGCTGTTCCCACGACGCCATTCAACGGGAATGACATCAGCAGGGAATAAATTGGGAATCGGACCTCTGCCCCCTCTTCCTGGCACGCCAGGGCCGGTCCTGCCAGTGCCACCCTGTCCCCTCTCCTCAGGTTCACTCCCATCGCCGCCGCAAAGGGCACAAACCCAGGAGGCTGCACATTCCAGAGGAATTCCAGAGCTGGAGCGCCCGGGGCTGCCAGCAGGTGCCGCGGGAGAAGCTGGAGCTGTTTGCAGTGCTGTGCATCGAGACCAGTCACTACGTGTCCTTCGTCAAATACGGCCCTGGGAGCGAGCACTGGATGTTCTTCGACAGCATGGCCGACCGGCACGGTGAGGGAATGGGAATGGGGTGTGGGAATGGGATGTGGGAAGCTGCTCAGTCCACCTTTTCCTCTCGAGTTCCCTCCCCAGTTTAGGCTCTCTCTGGATTTGGCTTCCACTTAATTAGATTACAGAGTGGCCAAGCCAAGCAGGTGGGAATTCTTCCAGGTGCTTCCAGCTTCTGGTTGTGGTCGAATGAGGGATTTGGGATCCCATCCCAGCTGGCTCAGCTTGCGGGCACGGATTGTTCTCCTGTCCTTCCCCACTGTGTTTTTACCACAGAATCATGGAATGATTTGGGTTGGAAATGACCTTAAAACTCATCCAGTTCCACCCTCCTTCCATGGGCACCTTCCACTATCCCAGGTTGCTCCAAGCCCCGTCCAACCTCACCTTGGACACTTCCCAGCCCCTCTGGGAATTCCATTCCAGCTCCTCACCACCCGCCCAGGGAAAAATTCCTTCCCAGTATCCCACCTGACCCTGCCCTCTGGCAGTGGGAAGCCATTCCCTGCGTCCTGGCACTCCATCCCTTGTCCCAAGTCCCTCTCCAGCTCTCCTGGCACCCCGTTAGGCACTGGAATGGTCTCCCCTCACCCGGCCTCTTCCAGTGCTTTTGGCCTCCACATCTCCCAGCTGAGGCTCTGCGTGGCTGCTGAGTGTGCTGGGATCTGCTGGAGCTGTAGGAACTCATCCCTTTGGGATCTGGTTTGGGATTTTCCTCCTCCTTTCCGCCTCAGGTGGCGAAAGCGGCTTCAACATTCCCGCGGTGACGCTGTGCCCGGAAGTTGCCAAATACCTGGACTTGCCCCTGGCTGTGCTGGCCCTGGAGCAGCCTCGGGACATGGATGGGGTGGCCAAACGCCTCTTTTGTGACGCCTACATGTACCTGTACCAGAGCAGGAAAATGGCACTTTACAAGTGACACCGCCCCGGGCCGATGTCACGGAGCAACGTCGGGAATGGGAGCTTGGATCATCCCTGAAGGTGGAAGCAGCCGAGTCTGGATGCTCTGAGCTGCCTCTTCTCACCTCTCCTGGTGCCAAATTATCCAAGTCAGGCTGGGTTTGTTAAATCCTGGCTTTATCCAGTGGTAGTTGGTCCTTGGGCACAGCTGGACTTTGGAATTATTGATGCTCAAATTCATTCTCATTCCCCACATTCCACAATTCTCCCTCTCTGGGTACTCTGCAGCTGGAGCCTCCCCATATCCTTATTTCCCTGCCATCCCTTCCCTCCAAAGCTGGGGACCAGCAGAAATCAAAACACGAGGAATTACCCACAGGTTTACCAGGAAACCACAGCCTTTCCTAAAACATCCTCACCTGGATTCGTGGAGTGAGGAAAATCAGGTCAGGATGGGTTTTCCACACCTGTGTCCCTCAATTCCCTGCACTTCCCTTATCCAGCACTAACTGGCACTTTTACCCACCATCCCTTATTTCCCATCGTGGATATCCTGAGATGAAGCTATGCTTTAAAAAGATATTTTTCCAAGAACAAAACTGGAAGGAGGACAGGAGCAGAGGAGCAACATCTGGGCTCCTGCTGCTTCCTCTTTTCGGCAAAATCTGCACAAGGTTCGGTGTTCTAACCTCGCTTTTAGCACTTTCTGTCCCATCTTTGCATCCACTTCTGAGTTCTGGACCAAATACCAGAATTCCAAGGGCAAGAATGGAAAAAAAATGAGCACTCTGGGATCTTCCGCAAGAAGTTTTAGGGTTTGGGTGGGAAATGGTGTTCCTTAAGTTAAATAAATTTGTAAACTCAGGGGTTCTCTGCTGTTAAGTGGGAAGCTGTGCCTGGGGTCAGTGGGATGCCCAGATTCCACAAAAACCTCAAGGAAAGCATCCAAGAGTCCCAGATGTGCAGGTTTAACCCCATTCCTGCTCTTTTTCCCCCCCTCTTTAATGCGGAGTGGAGTAATTTTAACAAAGCCTGGAGCTTTGGATTGGTCCTGTTTTCCTGGGATCTTTCTGGCATTCCAAGTGGTGCCAGCAGGTCCTGGAGGGATTCTTTCCCTCTGCTCAGCTGTGATAGGTCACACCTGGAATACTGGGTCCACTTTGGAGCTCCCCCAGTACGAGAGAGAGACAAAGAAAATCCAAGGAAAATTGCAGAGATGATGAAGGGACCGGAGCATCTCCTAGGAGGAGCTGGAATTGCCCAGCTTGGAGAAGAAAAGGCTCGGGAAATCTCCTCAATATCCATAAATATCTGAGGAGAAAGTGCAAAGACACCCAGGAGCTTCTCTGCCCACCAAAATGGTTCCTAAACATCAGGAATTGCATCTTATCCATGAGGGTGACAAATGCTGGCACAGGTCACTCTCCTTGTTCTTCATTCCTCCTCTCCCAAAAACTCAGGAAAATCTCTACTCAGGTACAACAGACTCTTCATCTTTGGTGCTTTGCTTAAAAAAAAAAAAAAAAATCTAATTTATAGCAAACTGATCCTGGCTTTCCTGGAGTTTTTTTCCTCTCTTAAAATGGGATACAGTGCTGTTGGAATTCCCAGAAATCCAGGACCATCAGGCCACGCTTCGTAAAGCTCTGAATTATTTTCTTCCCTATAATTTGCTGCCATGATCCAAACCATGGAGGGGAGGGTGGGCAGGGAAGCCAGGGGATTTCCCTCTCACCTTCCCATTCCCAATGGAGCTCCAAAGGGTTTTTCACTGGAATTAGGGTCGGAGCCATGGTGGGAAAAGGCCTTTATTTAAAATTTTGCTTAATCTGAAGCTCAGCTGCATTAGTGCCATGTTTCCTGTGGGAATGGGTTAGAGAGTGCAGGTGGCAACCTGGAGCCAGGATCAGCCCGGAGCTGGGATCAGCCCAGAACTGGGATCAACCCGGAGCCGGGATCAACCCAGAGCTGGGATCAACCTGGAGCCAGCCTCCACATCCCAGTGAACTCGGCCAGAACGGAAAGAGTTGGAATGTGGCCGCAGAGATGAAGCTTAGAATTGCCAAAGCAAAGAGCATCTGCCATGGGTGTCCCACGGGCGTCCCATGTCACCCTCTTGGTGGCACCCCACCCTTTGTTCTAGAGCCACCAAGGATCTTCAAGGATGGGGGGCCACCACAGAGGGCACAGGGCTGGCAGGGCCACCAAGGAAGGCACAGGGGTGGCACGGCCACCAAGGAAGGCACAAGGCTGGCAGGGCCACCAAGTTGGGCACAGGACTGTCACTTCCAGGGGACGCAGGGACAGCTCTGCCTTCCCCATCCGTGCGTTCCCAGCTTCCCTACTGGGACGCCAGGGCGCTCTCCCAGTTCCTGCAGGTTCCTCAGGTTAGCACCAGGCAGCGGAAAGGTCTAAATTAGAGCCGTTATTCCCGACAGGTCACCTGGGCTTCCCAAAAAAGCGCAGAGCAGGAGCTGGGGACGAGCAGGGACCCCCTCAGTGGCTGCCCTGACGCAGCTCCAGGAAGAGCCGGTGCAGCCGCTCCGTCATGGCCACCTGGGAATGGGAACGAGAGGGGTCAGGGAGCAGCTCCCTGGTGGCTTTGCTCAGGCCACCACATCCAGTGGCATTCCCAGGTGTGTGCCGGTGGAATGTGGGAAGTGCTGGACGTACCGGGTAGGACTGCGGCTCGTGGAGCCGGCGGTGAGCTGGGCTGAGCAGGTTGAGGGACACCTGGGCGTGGGTCCTCACCTCGGGCAGGCTGGGCAGGGGCTCACACACCTGCAGGGATGGAGATCCACGTGGGGAGATCCACGTGGGAAGATCGATGTGGGAAGATCCATGTAGGAAGCCACCACCCAGCACCAATCCCAATGAGCCACCGCCTCCAGGTTGGCACCAGAGTTACTGGCACATCTCAGAAGCCACCACCGCCCTTGATCCATCACCCAGCATGGAAGAGGAGACCCCCCAGGAGATGGGACCACCCCTGACCTGGCCATCCTTGAAGTAGGTGCGATGGAGGGGCTCCACGGTGGTGGGAATGACCTTGGTGGTCTCCCCAAGCTGCCCCAGGACATGGACCTCCAGCTCCTGCCCCGCGCTGGGCGACGGCTCCTCTTCCAGGGCCATGAGGTCCATGAAGGGGTGACCTGCAGGGGGGCCCGGAGGACATCAGGGAGAGGGGTGTGGAGCAGGAGATTCCCTCAGGACTCTGGGAAGGGTCTCCCAGCTCACCAGCAGCGTCATAGAGCCGATAGATCGTCTTCATCCCTGGGATCGTCATCTTCTCCTCATCCTCCGTGAGCTTCAGGCAAGGGGAGCCATTGACCTCCACCAGCTGTGAGACAAGGGAAGGGATGGGCAGCTGTGACTCCTCTGGGGAGGCCACTGATGCAAATCAGCTGAAAAAAAAAAAACAATTAAAAAACCCTAAAACCACCCCAAAATTGGGCATTCTGCCTCCTCCTGCCTGTGGAGAACTTGGGGCTTCTCATGGGCAAAGAATTGGCCATGACCCTACACCGGAACCTGGAACCTCCCTGTGTCCTGGGCTGATCCCACAGCGTGGGCAGCAGGAGAGGGGGGTACTCTGCCCTTCTGCCCCACTCAGGTGAGACCCCACCTGCAGAGCTGCCTCCAGCTCTGGGGTCCAACAGCAGAAGGACGTGGAGCTGCTGGAGCGAGTCCAGAGGAGGCCACAGAGATGCTCCCAGGGCTGGAGCCCCTCTGCTCTGAAGCCAGGCTGGGAGAGCTGGGAATGTCCAGCCTGGAGAAGAGAAGGCTCCAGGGAGACCTTGGAGCACCTTCCAGTGCCTAAAGGGGCTCCAGGAGAGCTGGAGAGGGACCTTGGACAAGGGATGGAGTTCCAGGACATAGGGAATGGCTTCCTGCCACCAGAGGGCAGGGAAAGATGGGATATTGGGAAGAAATTTTTCCCTGTGAGGGTGGTGAGGCCCCGGCACAGGTTTCTCAGAGAAGCTGCAGCTGCCCCATCCCTGGAAGTGCCCAAGGCCAGGTTGGATGGAGCTTGGGATAGTGGAAGGTGTCCCTGCCCATGGTGGTGGATGATCTTCAAAAATCCCTTCCAATCCAAATTATTTTGTGATTCTGTGACTCCAGTGGGGCTGGATGGCCACGGAGCAGGCGTGGACCACCTGGAAGTGGCTCAGCGAGGATCGGGATATTTGGGATTTAGGCTGCCCGCTGTACCTTGTAGACACAGCCCAGCGATGGCTGCAGGGGACACGTCACCAGGTTGGTCCCGATGCCGATCATGTTGATCTCGCTCCCCTGAGGCAGCAGAGAAGACAGAGACCATCAACATCCCAGCCCTGCCAGCGCCAGGGACGGCCCAGGTGACATCCCAGGTGCCAGCACCACCCAGGTGACATCCCAGCCGTGCCAGCAGGTTCCTCACCTCCCTCCTGAACTCCTCCAGGCTCTGCTCGCTGATGTCGTTGCTGACGGCGATGGGGATGGTCCCAAACCAGGGCACCTGGAAGCTGGAAGGAGCAGGATTTGGGAGGATCATGGATCCGCTTGCAGCACCCCGGAGCCGTGAGGGCTCCCAAATCCTGGCAGGATGAGGGGCTGGGTGCAGGTGAGGATAACAGGGATCGGTGACATCCATCCCAGGGCTGGTGTGGGACTCACTGAGCTCCGCAGGCTCGGAACGCTCCCCGGATTTCCTTGGATTGCTGGGCCAGGTCCCCGCTGTCCAGGCGCACCCCGATGGCCTGGTACCCCAGCTGGTGCAGTGCCAGGGCCACGGCACAGAAATTAGGCAAACCACTCCTGGCATGGGCAAGGAAACTGTTAATGGCAAGTGGGACACGGCTCCAGGGTGGATCCAGCAGCGTTTCCAAGCCCTGCACCAGCCAACATTCCTACTTCAAGGCCACCAACGAGAAAGGACACATCCATGCCCTGTGCCATGGTGGCAAAGTCCTGGCGTCCTCACCTCCTGACACAGTAGGTGTCCAGCAATCCCTGGAAGTCACACGGGTAGGTGACAGCGTAGGACACGAAGGCGGCCAGCTCGCCCTGGTTGGCCTTGCCGGGAGGGGTCTGGAGCAGGTCACACACCCGCTGCAGCCAGGACACGGCCAGGGCTGCGAGATCCACGGGATCTCCTCCGGCCTGAGGCGGCAGCTCCTGCCAGGGGAACGTGGGATTTGCACAGCCCGTGGCACTATCCAAGCTGCCAGGAGGGTGGGAAGAGGTGGAGTGTGCCATTCCCATCCATCTCACTCTCATTCCTGCCTGCATTTTCATTCCCATCCCATCCCTGTCTCATCCCACATCCCATTCCCCACCCCTATCCACATCCTCGTTCCCATCTCCATCTCCATCTCCCTCTCCATCCCACCTTACCCCCATCCTCACCACCATCCCCATTCCATCTCCTCCCATCCCTAACTCCATACCAACCCCATCCCCATCCCACCTCCCTCTGCCCATCCCTATCCCAACCCATCTACATCCCCATCCCAATCACACCCGTATCTCATCTTCATCCACATCCCATCTCCAAACCCTTTCCCATCCCATCCCCATTCCCATCTCCATCCCCATTCCCATCCCATTCCCACATCTATCCCCATTCCCCTCTCATCCCATCCCCGTCCCCATCCCATTCCCATTCCTATCCC
>VZTF01007968.1:25666-35818 GCA_013397755.1 Cnemophilus loriae | reverse complement strand
AAAAAAAAAAAAAAAATGGGATGCAGGCAGCCAGCTGGTGAGAGCTTGGGTACTCACTCCGGCCAGTGATTTCTGGATATTCTCCCTGGCTCTGGCAATGTCGCGGAGGATCGTGCTGGCTCCGTTCTCCTGCAAACAGCGCAGAAAGAACCAAGAGTTTCTTTTAAAAAAAAAAAATATTAAAACATGGGGAGGAAAAAAAAAAAATTCAGCAGGGAAGTTCAGAAAAAAAGAAAAAAAAAAAAACCCACCAACAAAAGGAAGGAAGAGCGGGGGAATTTTGGGAATTTTACTTTCTATGATTCAGCGGTTTCTGCCGCGAGGATTGCGGCTAAATCGGGCAATCCCTGGTCACGTGTCCAGAAGGATCATCCAGTCAAAGAGCTTTTAAATTCCCTATGATCACCCTGAAACGTTTGGGAAGCTGCCAGAGGTTTGGAGTGACTCCAGAACTCCTTGAAAACCCGGCCTCAGGCAGGATTTTTCCATAGTATTACCTGAGTTCTGGCAGGAAGTGACAACCCTGACTCCGCTCTATCCACAGAGGTGGGACCCAGAACGTCAGGAATTTTTTCCCTCTGCTCCTGCTGCCATGCCTTAGCCTGGATTTCAAGATTCCCTCCCTGGAAATTCCATGATTCGTTCACTCCTCGCCTCTCCCAGACTGCAACCCCCAACCCCAACCAGCAAGATCCGAGATGTGAAACTTCCCACAAACCCCCAAATCCTGAGTTAAACAGAAAATAAAGAACAACCTGGACACATCCAGGTGGGCACCACTTCCTGCTGCTTCCAAGGAGGTTTTAAGGATATTTTTCCATAGGGAAAGTGATAAATTCCTGCAGGATCTCCAAAGATCCTCCAAACCACCTCTCCCAGGCCAAACTCCTTCGCTGGAAGCTCCTGACATGCCCTGAAATAGCTGAACTGTTCCAAGAGGTTTCCACTCCAAAATCTACTTCCAGCACCCATCCAGAGGTCCCAATTTTTTTTCATTCCCAATCTCCCAGGTGCTGTGCCAGCACCTAAGCCAGGATGGGCAGCAGGAATAGCCAAGAGGTGCCTAAAAGTTGTAATTTAAGCAAAAAGCTTCCCCGTAAAACACTTGGAAAGAGGCACTGAACACTCAGCATTCCAAAGGCACGAGCAGTTAAGAGCAGGAAGAGGTTAGGAAAGCCCTGAACCTCGGAACAGGAATAATTTTGGGATAATATTGAAGCTGGAAATATTTCAGCTCAGCAGGATCATGCTTCCCCCTCCCCAGCTCACCGGTACCACCACGGAGTCTTCCACTGGAACATCTGGAATATTTCCAGGGGTACAAAAAGAGAGGGATAAAAAAAAATCCCCCCCAAAAATATCTCTGGAGCTGTGGTGCCTCTGTTGAAACTTTAGGTCGTGTGTATTCCCTTGGAATATCCCAAAGGACTGCTCCAAAATGGAAGCAAAGCAGCGTTTTCCCTGGATGAAGGGGGACAGGGATGCTCTTTGCCAATAAAATTGGGGATTTGGGCATTCCCAGCTCAAGCTGTGCCCCTACAGGTCCCAGCAGCCTGGAAAAATTACGGATAACTGCTGGAAGCTGGGATTTGTTCACCTGGGAGACAGGCACCTGATCTCCCGGTTCCTCGGGATCAAATCCTTCAGATTCCACGGAAAAAGGTGGGGGAAAAAAAACACCCCACAATGGGTCATAAACAGCTCAGAGAGCTCCAGGAAGACTTGGGGAAAAAAAACAGCACAGAGAGCTGAAATCCCACAAAAATCCAGGTGGATCGTGTCCTTTGATTCACTCTGGAATTCCAGGGATTGGGAATTACCTGCTGGCGGGAGGGGCTGCCCATGGGGCCGTTCATCTGCTCGTAGAACCTTCGCTCGGCGTCGTCGTATTTGTACTTCTCGAACCAGATCTTGTCGTGCAGGAAGTAATCCACAGCCATTTTCCTGGGAAAAAACAGCCACGAAAAAGTGAATTCCCGCGAGGACTGAAGGTTTAACAGCTCGCCAGGAGCGGCTTCTGTGCCTGCAGCTCGGCTTGGCTGCGGATTTAAGTATCCGGGATCCTCTTAAAAAAGCAGGACGGATTAATCACCCACCTTCCTGACCTGGGCACGGACTGGGGATGGGATGAATCAGCTGATCCAGACCTTATTCCACAACAAAAAACCCCCCAAAAAAACAGGATTTTCCAGTTCATGCTAAGGAAAACGTCTTGTGCAGGAGAATAAAAAGGGAATGGAAATCATGGAATGGGTTGGGTTGGGAAAGACCATAAAGATCATTTTGTTCCAACACCCTGCCAATGGGGCACCTTCCACTATCCCATGCTGCTCCAAGCCTCATCCAACTTTTCCCTGGATACTTCCAGGGATGGGGCATCCCCAGGAATCTGTGATAAAAATCAGCAATGCAACACTTGGAAGGGACAGAGCTGGCACCACATGGAAAAAGAGCACAAAACACACCAAATCCTGCTGGGAAACGGGGGATTTTTATGGAGCAGCTTCCAAAGGTGGATTTAATTCTTAATTTGGAGGGAAACAGGAAAAGGAAAAGAGGAAGTGCCCGGAATTCCAGCAGGGGACAGGGACAGAGCCAGCAGAAGTTTGAGGAGGTGGAGAGCAGGGGTAGAGCAGCACAAGGAAACCACAGCTGGAGGAGGCTCCACAAACCCTCTCCTCGTCATCCCAAATCCCACGGTTTTCCACAGAACACTTCCACAGAAGCCAGAGCTGATTTTCCTGAAATCAAATCCCTTCTTATCTTGTCTACACACTTGTAAGAGACCAGAGGCCACCAGACACAGGAGCTGCACCAAAACCACTCTCCACACCCAAACCTTCAGGACCCACTGGAATTCCAACCAGGACCATTTGCACGAAATCCCAAATACAGGCAAATTTATCCCACATTTTTACAGAGACACGTGGGTTTTCCCAAATATCCAGTTCTGACCAGTTAAAGAGAAAATGATCCCAAAAAGGACCGGGTGAAAGGTATTTGACCCTTAAATCCCTTGACACAAAGATCCTAAAAGCTTTCCAACAAATCCCAACAAAACTCATGGATCAGGAGTGTCAGGAATGAGGACGGATGCTCAAAGAGTCTTTTCTTCCAGGAATATCCGTCTCTACCTTAGCTCTGCAAACATCCAAGCCTTTGGAGAGAATCCAAGGGCATTCCAAAAATTAACAGACTGGGTATAAATTCCCTCCAAAAACCAAACTACAGCACACGCCCCCACCGGAGTGGTTCCCTAAATTGTATTCCAGTCATTCTCAAACCTTCTCCAAGCTGGATCCTGGTTATGATGCTGATTTTTGTATGGAATGAGAGGATGGAAATGAGGATGGCGCTGTATCCATGCAAAAATGGGGATACTGAGCTCACTTCCCAGCCCTGCCTTTAAAGATTTCACCTCTGGCTCCACACCAACACAGCCTTTATCCACCAGAATTCCTCAGGAGAAGGGGATTCAAGGATTTTCAAGGGTTTTCCCCCCAGCTCCCGGCCCACCAGGATCATCTCCAAGTCCACCCAGTCTTCTCCACATGCAAATTCCTTCCAGATCAATCCCGACCCAGCCGGGTTTTTTTTTAAGCATGGGCATTACCCCCAAAGAAACTTCTCCTACTTCATTTCCGGAGCGGGAACGCTCGCAGCAGCCGGATGGAAGGGATTTCCTGCAGCAGATTCCTGGATCCCTGTTTTCTCCGCTGCTCTGGCCGCTTCCAGGGTGAAATATCGGGATTCGGCCCTGTCGTAGGTCACCTTATTCAGCCACACGGATTCGCTGTCCTTGTGCAGGAAAAAGCAGCTGGGATTTTCCTTGGGAACATCGGGAAGCTGAGGGTTGGTGGCGGCGATTCCCGTTTGCTTTCCAACGTCGTGGTTCCCAGATGCTTCCGGGCAGCCGCGCTGCCGCCGCTGGGTTTTATCCGAGGGGTGCCCGTCCAACATCTTCTCGTAGAAGTTCTTCTCGGCGTCATCGTAGAGAGGCTTTTCCAGCCAAACCTCGGATGCCAGGACTTCCCAGTTGGAAATCTGCGGCTTCCCGTTGACCGTCTGCTGCTCGGAGCTGGGCGAACTGGGAACGGAGGCCACGGGAGAGTTGGGAATGGCGGGAGCCAAGCCCGGCGTGGCGGGAGTGGGCAAGGCCGTGCCGTAGCCCTCATCCGGCGTTCCCAGTCTGGAATTGTCCCGCGCCGACGGGATGGCCAGGACGTTGGGAGGGAGGGAAAACTGGGACCTTTCCATGAACGCCCTCTCGGCCTTATCGAAGTCAAACTTGTTGATCCAAACCCCTTGGATAACGTGGTGACAGGCGGCCAGGCTCCCGTGGGAACACGCCGGAAGCATCCGTGCCTTGGGAATATCGTGGCTGGATTTTGACGTGGCCACGGAAGGAGATTCCTGAGCCGTCTGTCCACTCTCGGGCGATTCCCAGCTCCGGGAATCCGCTATTTTTTTCCTGTAGGCGCTCTCGGCGCGGTCGTACAAGGGCTTGTCGAACCACACGCGCTCCGCCGACATTCCCGCCAGGATCCCCTCCAGCTTGGAATCCTGAGCCGCTCTGGGTTTCGGGGAGCGCTTCCGTTTCCGCTGCTTTTTGCCATTCCTGGGTTTTCTCGGGTCCCCCTTGAGCTCCCCCTCGACGGAATCCTCGTGGCAGATCCCGTTGACGGCCTCGGGCTCCGGCGCTTCTTCCCGCTCCGGCGCTTCTTCCCGCTCGGCTTCGTCGTGCCGGTGCTTTTCCAGCCAAACCTTGTCCGCGGAGCAGGGATTTTTCCGCGTCCTCATCTTCCCGAAAAAATTGGGCAGCATGAAGAGATAAGCACAACAAATGTAGTGGCAGCAGAGCAAAGCAAGGGCATGCAGGAGATTTTCTTTTTTTTTTTAAATCCGTTAACATGCCCGGGAAAGAGCGCCGATATTCCGTTTATTTTTCCCTTTTGGGGTAAGTTTGAATTCCGAGGAATTCGGCGCGGCCGAAACTGCCTTCCTCCTAAAATATTCCTGCCAGGAATTCCCCCCCATTATTTCCAAATTTTAAGGCATCAGGCAGGAAAAAAATCCCACAGGATTTTGTTCAAATCCTTGGGAATTATGGGATAGTATTCCAAGTTAGTGGATTAGTCATTAATTAGTTGTTACTTATTCCCAATTAGGCAAAATTTTGGGAAAACCGCCTCCAATTTTTGACTTTTTGGAGGTTGTTTCTTACTCCTGGTTGGCTTTTCCTACCAAAAGGCAGCCGCTGAAAAACTGGGATTTAATTTTGGGATAAAATCTGAGTTATTGGCAAATTAATCTTGTCCAGGAGCCGGAAATCTCGTGATTAATTCAATAATTAATTAATAAAAATTGATCTGTGGCAGGTCGCCAAATAAAATTCCCAGACAGATGAAATATCCTCAAAGGTTTGTAATTCCAAGAATTCCTGGAACATTTCGGAAGCCTCAAATCCAAGGCTTGACTTTAAATTTAAATTAAATTTTCGATTTTAATTTAAAATTTAATTTAAATTTTATTGCTTTCAAGTTAAAATTTAACTTAAAGTTTACTGCTTTTAATTTAAAATTTAATTTCAAAATTACTGATTTTAGTTTAAAATTGAATTAAAAATTTACACATAAAAGCTTTTTTTTGCCTCAAGTATTTCCACTGAAATGTAAATATTAATAAATTAAATTTTTGCCTTTAAACATTTAAATTTACAGAGTTTAAAATATTAGATACCAATTAGGAGATGGCAAAAGGAGATTTTTCTTTTTTTTCCTGGAGTTGGGAAACTGATTCAGCTAAAAATGCTTAAAAATTGAAAGTTTTCAATGCAGAATTTAAAGAAAAAAATTCAAAATTGAAACTTATTTTGAATTTTTAGATTTACTTTATGTTTTCCTCCTTTATTTTATGCAGTAATAAATTCTTAGGACATTGAAATAGAAATAAATTTAATTATAGTGAATAAATAATAATGAATAAAATAATTTTAAAATTGCAGGATTTTGCGCAAAAAAACCCCTGAAATTTCACTTTTTTAAACTAAATTTGAAATCTGAATTTTTAACATTAATTTTAATATTCAGTTATTTTTCCTATTATTTAATCTTTTTTTTTTTTTTTTTAAATTAAAAGTGATTTTGCTCCAGTTTTTAAGCAGCTCCAAGCCCTGGAATTGCAGCCCTCATGGATGAGGTGAATTACGGAGTAGGAATTCCAGAGGAATTCTGTAATTAGGAATTACCAGGAGATTCCCTCCAATCCAAAAACTCTTTTGACAGAGCTGAAATTAATTTTAAAAACCCTTTAAAATTAATTATTTCCAAGAAAACTCTGCAGTCGTTTGTCTAATAAATATCCCGCCAGTGCTGACATTCCCGGATTTTCCAGAATTCCCAAAAAACCACACAACAATTAGAGGGTACTTACTTTTTTAGCTCCTATGACAGCATTTAAAAAAAAAAAGCATAAAATTAGAGAAAAATTCCAATTTCTATGGATGCAGCAGCTCCTCGGCCAAATAATTTAATTACTAATTAATGGGTTAATTAATTAACATATTTAATGCAGTCTGGAGCTGATGAACTTTCCAGAACTCCATGACGTTTGTGAACCAACACCACAGAAAACGAGTTTATTTTCATTTTAAATAACAAGGAAAAGAACATTATTGTGATGTTATCCAAAATGATTTTCCCATCCCGGCAGCCTGAGAATTCCCAACCTGCCATCCCAATCCTGGCATGTATTGATGGAACTCAGGATCCCAATTTTTGGGTGATTCCAAGCATTCCTGCAGCACCTTTTTGCTTCCATGAGCCGCCAAACCTTATGTTCAGTCCTGATAAAACTCAGATTTTCAAGGATATAAAGCTTCTAAACAAGGAAAAATTGGGGAAAAAATGACATTTTTCTTCTGTGTCCATCACTTTTCCTGGAGGAACCTGAGAAAAAGGAATTTTAATCACACAAACCATCACCTTTCAAAGTTTTCCACCCAGAATTGCCATTTTCACCTCATAAAACACAAAGTTTTAGGACTAAAAACCACACTGTGGTTTTGGGAATGTTCTCCACCGGGAAAAGTCACAGCCCAGAAATTCAGGATGAGGTCAAGATCCATCAGGGAAATCAAAATAAATCAAAATATTAACACTTGTATCTCATATTTTATTCATTTAAAACCAGCTCTTCTGCTGGTTTCATTCCCTAAAATTGGCTCTTCCCAAATTCCCGCTGGTTTCGTTCCCTAAAATTGGCTCTTCCCCAAGTCAGACCCTCATCATCACCTCTGCCACGAGACAAAGCTCCACATTCCAGGAAAACACCTCAATTCCCAACCTTGATCACCTAAAAACACAACTTTCTGCTCCAAGCTGAAAATTCCTGATGAGATAATCACGGATATGGGAAACCAGCAGTAGGGAAAGGCTGGGAATGTGTCACCTTCAGGAGAAATAGGGAAAAAAGAGTTGGGAATGAGCAGCTCAGGTTGAGGGAAAGTCCTACCTGAAGGTCAGGGAGAAATGGGACACACCTGGAAAAGGAAAGAATTACAGCAAAACAGCTCGGAAAAGGGAATTTCTCATCTCTAAGGATTGTGACCATCGGGATCCCAATCAATTCCAAAGCATCGGTGACCTGGATGCGACAGAATCCATTCGGGATTTCTGGGAACGCCGCCGCGGCAGCCTCAGCAAGTTTAGTTAGGGATGTAATCCCTCAAAAACCCCGTGGAGCACAACAGCAGGCTCTGCCCGTTCCCAAAATAGTTTGGAAATGGATCCCTCCCTCCTGAGCATTGAGACCAAAAAAAAAAAAACAGGGAGAGGACAAACCCCAGCAAGGTGACGGAAGTTTGGGAACAGCAGCACAAGGAAAAAGGGACAGGTGAGATAAGCAGAGCCCAGGTGCACCTAGAGCTGATTTTCCAGGTTTCCCAGCTCCGGGATAAGTCTGGAAAGGCAGCCAAGGGGGTTGGGATATGGGATGGATCAGCTGCTCTGTGCCAGGACACGGCAGCAGCTCCAGTTTCCCTTTGCAGCAAGTGACTGGACAAAAAAATCCAAGGAATGGGGGGAGGAGCAGATCCTCAAGGCACCTGGAGCAGCTGGGGAAGTGTGGGATCCCTAAATTCCCCTCCCTGACAGGGCAGGAACAACATTGATCCCTTCCCCCCAACTCCCAATCCAGACTTGAAGAGGTGAGGCTTTAATACATCAGGAATATTCCCAAAAAAACAAAAAGGAATATGTCCCCACAATCTGTGGAAAACCACAAAGGTTTAGGGAGACCCCCAGCATGAGCCCACCCACCCCTTACCTGTAACAGAGAGTTCCTAAATCCTGGGAAAGGAAAGGAAAGTGACCCCAAAGACAGGAAGAATCCTAAAATCCCCCCTTCCCTGTGCCTAGAAAGGGGAAAGGGATCTCCCGAGGGGATCTCCCACATCCTCTTTTTCGGGGTGTGAGGGGAGTAGAGACCCTACAGGGAATGTGGGAGGGCTTCCAGTTCCCCCTTCCCAGAACTTTTAAGGGAAAACAAGCATAAAACATTGGGAGTTAAGGGTATCACCACAATATTCCCTGGGATTTTAAGTGGGGGAAGTAATGCCAAGAAACACGGGCATCCCCAAATCCTTTCCTTCAGGACTCTTAGGGAATCCCATGACCCCCTTCTCAGACCTACTAAAGGAAAAGGCACCTAAAACATCGGAAAGGGGAGCTCACCCTTCTGTTCCCTGGGGTTTCAAGTGGGGAAAAGTTATCCCAAAAACCAAGGGCATCCCAAATCCTCTCCCTCAGGACACCGAGGGGATGGAACGGACCCTAAAGAGGATGGGAGAACGCCCCCCAAACTCCCTTTTCTGAGGCTTTAACAGGGCGAGAGCCCCCCATGTACAAGGAAAGGCCCCCAGAACTCCCTCCTTCCCACCACTGTGAGGGAAGGAGCCCCATTCTCAACGAGGGGACCCCCAAACCCCTCCTTCCACAGGAAAAGTGCCCTAAAGAGAATAAAGGGGGCGATCACAACCTCCTTCTTGGGGATTCTGAGATGGTAAAGGGATCCTACAGACCCTGAAGGGCCCCCCTGAGCCCCTTCCCCCCAGATACCATGAGGGCCTCCCCCTACCTCCCGCCCCAGAAGGGTAAAAGGCGACCCGGAGACCCCTGAAACTTTCATTGCCGAGGCTCAAGGAGAAGGATAAAGATCCCTAAGTGGGGGTATAAGGATTCCTAGGGCCTGGAAGGGGCTGGAAACCAGGACTCACCGGCAGGGTTGACCCCTCGAGGACCCTCCGCTCCCTCTGGCCGCCGCCGGGATAAAGGAGGGTGGCGCACGCCGCGCGGAGAGTTATGGGGGAGGCGCGTACCACACGTGGCGCGCGGAGGGGTAGCGAAGGGGGTGTGCTGCGGGGAGACAACGTGTCACACGCACAGCGCGGGGCCTGTCCCCCCCCACAATAAAAGAGACATGTGGAACGTCAACAGGGAGTGGGAGCGGGATGCGCGAACCACCTTCCCTTGCCTATTCGGTTGCGCCGCCCCCCCTTTTCCTTGCCAAGTTGGATTCGTCCTCGCGCCTCCTCTAGCGCCCGTGGGTTGTACCACTCTGCGAAAAGGGGGATGCCGCACCTCGCTGCCTCCTCCACGCTGCTTCCCTCCCTCCCTCGGGATCATCCCCTGTATTTTGCGGGGGGAGGCTCCGCTCTGTGCGTGCGGCGCGCTGTCTCCCTCCGCGCACCTCCTCTCCCTCCCGTGAAAGCCAAGTGGAACAGCTCAAGGGGGAAAGCGATGTGAGCGGGGGAAAGCGGGGTGGCGGGCGCTCCCCCTTTTCGCAGAGTGGTACAACCCGCAAGCGCTGTTGGAGCCAGGAGGAAGAATCCAACTTGGCGGGGAAAAGGGGGGGGAGCGGCGCAACTTAGTGGCTGCGAGGGGGGGGGAGGGGGATGCGCGCATGCGGGGGACCAGAGCGGAGACAAAGGCGCCGCCGCGCCCCCCCCCACCCCATCGCCGCGTCCCTCCCCGGTTATAACGCGCCCCCCATTCCCATGGATGTGGGGGTCGCTCCATGCCCGGGGGGGAGCCAGAGGAGGGCGGGGGAATGGCGAGAGGGCGGCGGGCAGGAGGAGGAGGAGGTGGAGGCAGC